>JAFFZH010014641.1:9894-26752 GCA_018420115.1 Euura saliciscinereae
CCCCCCCCGCCCCATTGCGTTCTCTTCGACTAATCATTATCATATTTATAGTATAATATCTGCAGCATCGCGTATATCTTGAACCGTTGGAACGATCGAACGCGATGGACGGTTTGTGACGTCACACGGTTAACTGTACACCTATTCGCGGGACACCGATAAGCCTGTCCGAATAATCTCTTCACATCGTCCAACAACGGGACACACACGCCCTGCCCTGGTCTCTTCACTCTCCAATTGTTTATTGTATCGTTAGGATCAACGAGAGAGTTTTGACAAAAGTAAAATTGAAATCGAATTCTTTGTATATATATATACACATAAATGACGTTTTTTTTTTTTTTTTTTTCAACCGTTTTTCTTTTTTCTTTCCCATTCTCTTTTTTTTTTCACTGTGTTCAGATACTCGAAATAAATGTTTAAAAAATTGTTATTTGAGGTAAGTATAATAATAATCCAGTATAATGACGAGATTAGTTCAATTTTTAACCGACTTCATAGGTTCTCAATTCGTTTGTATTTTTTTTTTTTTAATGTTTGTTACCTCAGAACTCGGTTATTTATGAACCGATTTGGAAAATTCTTTTTTTATTCGAAAGGATATACTTTCAGATTGGTCCCATATAAATTTCATCAAAATCGCTCGATTAGTTTGATTTTGAAGTCGGTTTTTTTTTTCACTCGTGATTTTTGATTATCGATCCGTCGAGTCTCTGTTATAGACCAAAAATCGTAGTGAAAATAGCTGGATCTCGACCTCGTGCGAATGAAATGAATCCGAATAAAATCCACACACACACACTGGTATATAACATATGGCAGACGTAACGCATAAACTTTAAGTAATAAGTGAAGTGTGCAACGCGAGTGCGTACATCGACCCGCAAAGTCAGGTATACGGATCATACATGCGACGAAATGACCGCATCTCTGATCATCACAGAATGGCTCATGCGGCTCGATGTACAGAGATCATTGCCTAGCGGTCGGGGTAAGACGCTAAGAAGTAAGACGCTGTTGGTACTCCGCCATACCCATCGGCATCATCGCTACGTAGCCAAGAGATGCGAGAAGCCAAACGAGTTCGTTGACCCGAATGTGGCGAAATGATGATTATAACAGTACCTGTATAGGTGCAGGCAGAGCGAGCAGGTTGCGAGTATCCGACCACCCGGTGAAGGGGACTGCAAATAATTTCCTCTCTCTCTCATTATTTCTCTTCGTTACACCCAGCTGGGTCTCGGTCTCGGTCTAGGCCGTGTGATAACGCGACTGAAATTCTTTCATCCCGAGTTACGTTATAAACCGATTTCAGTATCATCGAAGAAAAAACGGGATCGAGTATCGAGGGCACATAACGACTGTTTCCGCCGAAGGCTCGGTGTCTGACCCTGATTCGTTTTTTAATTAAAAATCTCTGTGCTCGACGACCCTGTGACCATCTTCATCGGACGTTCGCAAAAGTACAAGTGGTATCGGTCAGCGCTAGGCCGGGCAGTGGCACAGCGACGAGGGTCAGGTAGGTACGACGAAGAAAACCGGCGTGACGACCGCTTTCAATGGCATCGTGGGTTACGAGCGGTCTTGGAGGGAGCTTGCAGATACTGAAAATTTCGAATGTGTATCGCGTGCCGTGGCGAGTAGTAGAGCAGGGTTTCGAGTCAGCCAAGTGAGTTAGGTGACCGCTATAATGATTTCGCTACTTGGCCTGGCTCGCGCGAGCGGTCGTTCAACTCTCTACTCTCTTGCGCCGCGTAACCCATTTTGTAATAGCACACTTTGTCCGACCGACGCTACGACGCCGGATCCTTCTTTCGCTAGTTCGCATTTTTCCCTCCCCACCGCCAGTCGCCTTTCTACAATAATTTTCGTCGTCCTCGCGACATTGTCGACAATTTTCACTCATTCATAGAATCTAATCGATATGTGATACATTTTATTTTCACTCAAAGAGCCTCTGCGATCGATCTGTGTGGGTTTTACGACAGTCACTCACAAACGAGCGCGGAATTTCCCTTGACCGACTTATCGCATTAAACGTAGTACGTCGAACTCTTATTGCATCTGCACTCATGCACTGACATTGAGAAATGGCTGAATGACAACGATGCCGAATTCAATCAGCTGTGAACATATTTGAATGACGCCCCTCTCATTATGCCTCGAGAACAACAGTTCGAAGTAAAACTAATTTAGATACGATGTTGGTCGAGGTTCAGGCATATGCATCCTCCTTTCTTCTCTCTTTCTCTCCACAATGCGCTCTTGAATAATACCGCAGATCGTATTGTTGCGTTTCCGTTACTCAGGTGTACGCTCGAACCTCCAATGCCAATGTCAGGCCCACCGTACCCTTTCACCTTATATAACGAGCGAGTGACTATATCGCGGCTCGCTACGGTCCAAATGGTACAACAATAGTATTAAATTTAATGATAATCGAGTGATAAGAGAATTGGACAGTCCTGCGGTCATGGGATGAGGATGAGGATGAGGATGAGGATGAGGATGAGGAGACGAAGAAGAAGAATCAAGGAGGCAAGGCTGAAGTGAAGGGAATCCTCTCACGGCTGATGGTTGGCCGTGACTTCGGTTAGACGGCAGCCACAGCGCGTCAATGTAGAACGGTCAATGACACCGTGGCCGTTGAAGCCGCTCTACACACCGAAGCGCACACAGGCCTAAAGTCCGCGTCTGTACACAGTCCATCCTATCTATGAGGTAGCTTAGACTATGCGCTCGACGATCTTGAAACACGAATAATTGAATCTCGGTACCGTTACGTCACCCGAAGATGAGACAGATTTTAGCATTTTTCTCTTCATTTCTCGAAAATTATTATAAGAAACCAAAGGGAAAAACTCGACGATTCCCGAGTCCCTCCGGATCTCCCCCTCCGTGTCCTCTTTCGGGGGTTGGCGGGGAGGGGGTAATGGCGGAGGTAAGACTGCACCGTTATGACATATTAGGAAATACGAGTGTGTTTAACGGTGTTTTACCTCTCACACACCGATATTGGTCAAACTATGTAGCGATATTCACACGTCTTGCGGTTGTTTTTTTGTTTTTGTTTTCCGTTTATTCTCTATTATCGAGCATGGAAAGGCAAGGCACGGATTTTAATTACACGTTACGAGAAGAATTTGCTCAGTTGTGGCCCGGAGGCATCCGCCAATTATCGCGCCATCTGTACATTGAACTTGGAAGCGGTCGTAGTTCCTAGTCTACGGTTCTACAGGGTGAGGATGACCTTCGGGCCTGGTTGCATAACGTTTTGTAGAGACTCACCTTTATTCCCGCAGTGTAAAATCTCCCACGGGCACACTGCACGGGGTACACGATAACAGAAAACTGTCAAAACACATTCAACATCACTGACGTCTTGTTTCGTCTGACTTCATGCCTGTTCGTTCGTCACTTTTCAATCACTGTTTATATGCCATGCGGGTGCTCGACGTGTCCTTGGCGAGTTTGTCAATCCCCGTGGAACGGAACAGTTCGGCTGCTCGTGGTCGCGAGTTAACCGCGGTGTTCAAACTGACGCTTCGGATGGTAGGTAGGTGGTAGGGAAGGAAGGTGGAAGAGGAAGGCTCGGTACACCTACCGGGGCCGAGAACCGAAGGAACGAACGTTACGAACGTCGAACGAGGAACTGGGCCCGAGGAAGAACGAGTCGAGTCAACTTTGAGGCTCGCGCGTTGGTTCTCTCTTCGGTCCCTCGCGAGCTGCAGCGAGTCAACCGCGGGTAGAGCACACAGTCAGTAAGCGTTAAACCGGCGCGTTGGTTCAAGCTCTGCTCGTTCGTTCGGTTCAACATTCTCTCGATCGACGAAACCAACGGTACTCTCGGCATCGTTCGTCTCTCTCTGGCCTCTCTGGTTACTGACCTCCGAAAATACGTATATAATGCTCGTTGGTTACCTCTTGCCTCTTGTCCCGCTCTCGCCTATCCTCCGGATCCTCCTTTCCTCTTCCAGATAATATTCATCATAGGCGATGCTGAGAAGAGCGGGAATCGAAGACATCGGTCAAACTCGCAGTTTCGATAAAAACGTCCTATAGATAATTGTTTTCTGTTTTTACATATCGTAGAAGAAGATGAAGAAGGAGGAGACGAAATAACGAAGACGACATTGTTTTATTTTACGTTATATATTGTTTAAAAAATTATATATACACTTTGCGAGGAGAGGGTTTTAACGCGTTGCAATACAACGGTGAAACCTTGACCGCCAGTCCAAGGCAGCCTCGGGTACGCCGGCTGGTAAGGTCGTTTGAATATATATCAAAATTGTTTCAAACGGTATCCAAGATAAATTATCTATATGAAATTAAGGTTATAATAATATGTACAGGATTAAGAATAATAATTTATTGTAGTTTTTTTTTGGTCTCAGTAAAATAAAGAATAATTGAAGAGGCTAAGAGGCTAAGGTAATGGTACCTTGGAACTCTTTTCTGGCCCTTCAATTAACCTTGAGGAAATTGAAGGATCTTTTTTGTCGTGATTATCATCCACCCCAACCCCATGAGTATAAAATGTCTAATAGATTCCGGGTTCAGGAGGATCCTTTAGACCTTTTTTTTGTCCATATGCATCTCAGAGATGTAGACGCAGTGATTATTATAGGTTCGCATACTCGCGTTATAGAGTATTAACACTGCTTGTCTAATGATCGTGTTTGAAAAAGAAAAGAAGAAAGACAGAAGTGAGACAGAAAAAAAATGGCGGACCTATAATCGAAGACCAATATGGGGCCCAGAACGTGTGTTGAAAAGAGTATCTATAGAGCATCACTAGCCTATACGAGGCGGACGATCCGCGGTACCAACGACGTTACGGTCAATGACCTTCAAAAATACTTTTACAAAGTTCGCCAACACTGTTACAACTACACCGCAGATGCTGATGCAGACCCGCGCGCGAATCGAAGAACGATTCTGCCCCCGCCTTTTTCTATATATCTGTGTATATCTTTGTCATTGTCTTTTTTACTGTTTTTATTTATTTATTTTCATAACTCCTGCGGTGATCGTGGTATTCTATTTTCAACACATTATTTCACATTTCGTATATTGATTAGTTTTTTTTGTTTTTTTTCGAGGTGCCGAATTGTTACGTGATTCGGACAAAATATACGATAGATATATGGGCGCGTTAATTCTCTTCATCGCTATTATTAGTCTCTGATTAGAATGCAACAAAATTCAATTTCAATAGAGAGTTTATAATAAGCTGAGAGGCTAACGAAGTTTGAGGTGTCTCTTCTAACCGCGCGTTCAAGTCTCCAAATACTCAATACTTGATGTGAGCCAGAATGGTGGCTTTTGATCTAAATACTTATGGAATACTGAATTCAACCACTTTCCATGCAGATATTGGATTCTAATCGGAAAAACTGTGTCTCAATCATTTTTTGATGTCACAATCATTTTTTACGGTGATAGAATTGCTTTTTTTCTTATCTCGATCTGTTTTTATACGCTCGGCGATTCACCAATGTGATCTCGATTCGTAAAAAATTCTCAAAAACTGATTACCACTTCTTTGTATATACGGCATGTAACAGCTCTCTTCCTCGAAATATTTTATCATGCTACATGACACCTGATGCGAATGTGCGTCATGCGTGCCACGCAGCATTCCCGAAACAGGGGAGAGTGGCCTAAAATCCACGGGCCACGGGTCAAAGTACTCGGAAAAAAAAAAAAAATCAAACGTGAATCTGTCTCTTTTTTTTGTCTATAGATCGTCAATTTTTCATTCCCTCGTTTATGGCTCTGAACAATTACATCGGTCAAGTTATACGGTTTAAATTAACACGACGAAAAAGTAACCGTAACGGTTTTTACTCATCGAAGTGAAGGTCTTTGCGGAATTTTCAATCTTGCAGGCCACATTCTGATATTATATTCCGTTGTTTTTGAGGTTTCACTCTTTTCCGTTGCTAAAACGTGCATAATATCCCCTATTACCTACCTTAAGAAAAAAAGGCGTGTATAATTGCTCGACTTTTGTCATCTTATCTTATCTAGAAGTGGTAGTACTGGCAACTAGTCTCCGGCCTTCCTCACCGAGCGTTCAAATCTCCGATAAGATCTTGAGATATACAAGATAACCGGATACAAAAGCGACTTATCTAAGCTTGAAATAAGTACTCAAATATTTTCCTTTCAGTTTTCAATCACGTTATATTATCCTTGACCATAAACGATTTGTGTATAATTCCTATTCGCACGTAATCCTGTACGTAGTGTGTGTGTGTGTGTGTGTGTGCCTACACAGAGTTGATACGAGTCACCGTTATTCTAAGCGGATATTAACGGAATATGTATAATGCTGCAGTTAATTTTTCTCCACGACGTTACGAAAGATTGAAAAAGAAGAAAAAAAAAAGTATCAAATTAATATCTGATCACATAATTCGTACAGATGCGGGTATCGATTTTTTTCCCGTTACGATATCGATCTAATGGTTCGTGATCGTTATCGAAACGAGGGGGTGATAAATCGGTGAAATAACGGGTCGATGCCTCGTGGAATATTGAGAAATAACCTGAATAACGAGAAATAAATGAAAGAATTAATGAAATAATGCAACTAAAAATGATAATAAAGTTGAAACGAATGAAATAATTTGAATTATTTGACTTAAAAAAAGTATTTTTCCATTTTCAATGTTCTGTATCAACCGTTGGAAAGAACGGTAACAACGCTCGTGATTCCGTTTTCAGTATCGTCCATCAGATATCGAATATAAATATTTCCGATTGTGGATGCGGTTGCATAGCTGCAGCGGGATACCCGAGGAGTTATCGTCCTGGAAGCGGAACGTAATACGTATACGATTGCATTAAACGGTAGAAAAGAAACGGAACACAAAGTTATGGTATTAAAGTACGAAAGGAGCGACAAGGACGGTTTAAGATTCTGTGCAGAAGCCATAGACTCGTAGGTACATAAGGCTGACGAGAAAACTAGGAACTATTGGCCAACCGTGGTTACTGACCTCCTACTGCAGAAACTGCACTCTCTTACTGTATATACAGCCGTGGCGCCTCAATTCGCACCACTTAACGCAACCGACTCTAATCTGTTACAAAGCTTCTCGATTTTTCATCGAAATTCATTTATACCCCAAAAAAACTCCCTGGGTGCATAAAAATGGCGGAGGTAGAGGCATGAGATCCTAAAAGTTGCAAGGATCTCCGGATTCTCCAGAGTCAGCACCTCATTTCACCCCAAAATGCTGCATTTTGTCCACTATCTAAGAATTTTAGGGGCTCAAGAGGATCCCTTCGAAGACATCGATGATCGACGGATTAGCATATCTTCGTTATCGACACTCGCACCCGGATCCCATCAAGGGGCCGGAACAATGGTGGGGCGGTTGAAAGAAAAAAAAAAGTGTCTAATGGAATAAGAGACGCGATTTCCCTCGACCGGCTGGTTCGAGTGCGTCGAACGTCAACGTCCGCTTTTGCGTCTAGATGTATCCGTCTTAGGAACTGTTATAGTCTCCTAGGTATTTCTCTCATTGTGTTAGGGGGATTTCATGATGGTTAACGAGAAGCAGAAGATGGGAGATCACCGGGAGATAGACTGTGGTCTCACAGTCGTTCAGGTGCTTCAGGGTACATTCACCTCTGAAAACGCAAACAGCTCTTAGTTTGCACTAGTTTACTTACCTGCTAATCGGTCCCCCCCCCCTTCCCCCGATTCCACCTGTCACGTGGTGTTAACTCACGCGAGTTAAAACTGCACACTAGTGAATCAGAGGAATGGGAGGGAAACGGAGTTGCCGATAATTAGAGCCACTTTTTAATTGTCTGGCTTGTAACCGTCAAACTACGTGAGAATGATCCGTTAATTAATAGACAGTTTTTTCACGTTATCGTTCTTTCATTACTGTTATATGCCCACAAACCGAGATCCCGCAACGACGTTGTTACGTCACGAGATTAACCCTGAGCTGACATACTGGAACGTTTCATACCCTAGTCGCTAAAATGCATGTTGCGAACGAACTACTAAAAGATAGTATGAGTGACATTTTGGAGAAAAAAAAAATTGAAGACTTCAAAAATATGGGAAAAATGACTATTTTAATGGAAAAATTCATAACTTCTAACCAACGGCAGGGTCGCCACAAGGACCATTTTTGAAATCCTTATTAGCTCAAATTGAGAATGAGCAAGTGGGGCGTTTTGTACCTCACATTTTCGTTGGAGAGCAATTCTCTATCGTGTGAACGAGGGAAATAGAAGAACAACATTTTTGGACCAAGTTATCAGCAAAAGACTGACTAGATTGTCGCTAAATTTCGATAACTGACCATAACTTATCACAGGATTTTTTTTTTCTTCAGTTTCCCTCATTCAGATGATGGAGAATTGCTCTCCGAAAAAAATCAACCGTGTGTCTGAAACCGCACAACAGTTGATTTTTTCATATACCATTAGAATGGTCATGATCCTGCGTCTATGGAATCGTAGGAAAAGTAGGCTAAGAAAAAGGGAGAATTGTACTCCGGGACGTTGACTTTGACCGCAGCAGTTTTACTCGTGTCCGAAGGGACTAAGGCAAAGAATTTGGGCTCAATAACCTTCTCACAGGGTTCCTTAATTCTCAACTTTGAATTCATCGGACTAAGGAACCCATAGAGAGAACCAATTTTTTATTGCAAGTCTTCCAATGAAAAAAGTAGAGATTCTCATCCATGTTGCAAAAGGGGCCATTCGGTGCCCGACAATTCTGGTCCCAGGGACTTTGCGTGTCTGGGAGTAGATACTGTTAGATGGACGTGAAGTGGGTACAGTGGGGCACCTCTACACGTCTATGGCAGACACTCCAGTGCTTATTATTAGGGGCCATGGTTTTCTGGCGTTCGGATCCTCGGTCGCCCCTTCGCGGTACCTTATTTCGTTCCCCGTTCTTCGTCGCCCCCTCTCACTCGTCGAGTCAGTCACTAGCCAAGAACAGCTCAGCGCCGAAGTGGCACGATGTGTAAGAGTGTGAGAGTATTTTCAAGGGGCATTGACCGCTCTGCTTATCGGTCTCCTCCGAAGACCGCGCGGCTAACGTGAAGAAGGACTTTTCTACCGTTCTCAGAACCCCAGGGGGGAAGATACGTCCCCTCGTCCTTCTTTTTCCTCTCCATCTTCAGCATACGTCCAACCGAAATCGGATGACCGTCAGTTTTCGTTTTTGTACAAAGAATCGGAAGTATTACAGCGATTCCTAGGCTCGTTCCGTGCGCGGAAGTTAGCCTAGTTCGGAGGCAGACGCAGCTACTGCAGACGGCACTAGGTCAGGCGGTTCCTGGATGCACTGCGCATACGCAACTTGCACGTGGCTTCTTCTTACGTTGAGCGATACTACTGCCGCTGACTATGTACTGAACTGCAGAAACACGCCTCTCGGACGATCACCGATCGGCACGATGACTGTGCCAGTTTATTGTCCGTTGAGAGAACCGATCAGACTTTGTAATTACCGCGAGAATGGGATATGGAGCGATTAGGTTGTCTCGTAACTGGGTGATTCGTTCCCCTCAGTCGCATCCGTACGATCAATCGGGAGAAACCGAAGTCGAGTCATCATCACGTACGAATTCTTGGGTAATAGATGAAACGATTCGAACAAATATCCGGACCCATTTCTCCGCCCGTGACCCATAGCGGTGCGCAATAATATTTCCCGGTATACCCCTCTGACTGGAGCAATGAACTCGCGCGCTGTTCTGAGCTACGCAGAACAACAAAACTGTTTACCGTGATACTTTCTTACCATAAGCCGTGACGTTGCGTACACACGTAGCCGCAAGTGACGCACTATCGGAACCATCTTGTATTATATCTTGGAATTCGAATTTCTCATAATTTTCTAAACAAATCCCAAAGTCTTGGGCCTTCTTTCACTCGGACAAAGCCGAATAGAATAGCCCCCCCGAACCGGAGTCCGATGGATTCGGTGAGCGGCTATAGGTGTGCGATGGTAAGTGTGTTACAGGAACGCAATCAGGGTGAACGCCCTGGGCTCCAACCTAGACCCAAACGCGCATCCGTTGGACTGCACTGGGTTAAGCCGAAGTTACGTGGCTTAACCTAACCTAGCCTTTAGAGAAGAAACACGTCTCTGAGATTCTTCTTGAGGTTGTGTTAGATCCTGGAGTCTGAAGCCTCCAAGCCTGGCCAGTTGGGATTATATCCGTCGTCCGTTTATACATTTCTCGGAATAAATAAATAACCGATATTATGCACCTCGTCGTGGTTTATCGCTCTTGAAATTACGTCGTCGCGTATTAAATCACTCTAATTGTTTCTGAATCGGAGAAACTGTGACACGTAATACTCAGGGTACGATAAAATCAGCAGTGACGTAGCGCTGGTAGCTTCTCGAACGTACGTGAACCTCGTTGTCCTATATTTGAGTAAACGGGACAGTTGGGCGTTGGGAGCACGTGACCTTGACGTGCCTAGAACCCTAAGTGAGGCGCGAGAGGGACGAGAAAAGTCTGGTCAAAGTCTCGTCCCGCGCGGTAGAATTTATTCCTCTTCGGATTATTAGCCGGTGATGATTGAATTTTGTTTTTTCTTCTCTCTTTTATCGCTTCTTCGCATGTCCGAGGCGAGAAAATCTATACCGCTGATTAATTCGCTGCTGGGTATACAGCACGGTATCGTGTTGGAATTCACTTTTCATAGTTGACCGCTTTCAGTCAAGCACCCGGGTACCGTAAGCTTAGCCAGAGCCTATAAACCATGAACCAAGTCTTCCTTACACTACGGCGGTTGCGTTGCAGATAGACTTTATTCTAGATTATTCTAGTATATATTTACACTCGTATTTCAATACCGGCTTGTCGTTGGCTCTCTTCTGACGCCACTCACCGTTCGGTTAGGTTATGCGCGTCCGAAGTTAGGTTAGGTTAAGAGTACTTCGAACCCGTATATTCTCTTTCTTCTTTTGTTTCCGTCTCGAATATCCGTTACAATTTATTGTCACAACATTTCTGATTCTATAATAGCAGACTATACGGGAAAATTCAGGCTCCAACAGTGATTGGGGACGGTCTCGGGCAGCCGATGGTCGCTCACGGAGTTCATCCTTGATGGAAGGTTACCTCGGGTCAATGTTCCACATCTTGTACGCGCTGCTCGAAGCCTCGAAGTCGCGCATCTTCGTTCGAGTCGCCTCTCCGTAATCTTCCACTCCTGGATCCTCGGTCCCGGTGCATCCTACGTGTAACTTGAGTATGAAGAGTAATGAAAAAAAAATCGCCATACCTAGTAGAAATTATCCAATCAATCCTCTACCACCTCGTTGGCGCAGCGATGCAAAACCACTCGCAGGGTCAAGGCACTCTCGACGCTCGAATTCACAACCTGTATACATGCATGTTACGTACTCTTCTCGTATACAGATATATATATAATACAGTATGTATATGGTCGTAATAAATAACGCCTATGCCACTGAACTCGCAACCGATGGATGCAGGCTAGAGGCTAGAGGCTAGACCTAGGCTACTTACCGGTGGCTCCACTGTTACAAAACGAGATGTACCTACGTAGAGGCACAATAGGAAGTTACCGTTGCGACTTTTTAGATCATGGGTAGAGACGCGGATTACTGTGCATGTATTGTACCACTGTACGCACTACCTCGAACAATACTCGAGGCGGTGTTGTAATTACATTATCAAAGATACCTCGTTTAATTACTTATGGTTACCCCCTTGTTTTTCGCTTCACGGTCGATCCAAGAATTATGTAAAGGAGCGAGTCGGCTGCCTGGATGGATAACGGATTTTCACTTCAATGTTTCAAAGATGTCTAGAACGAAAACGAATTGAAAAGAATATTCATTCCGATTTGGTTAAAACATTCGGATTCGAAGTCTGTTACGAAATCTCTTCCGAGGCGGTTGGTGCTGAACCGCATCGTAACCTCAAATATGGGAAATTGGCGGGAGATTGAACCCCCGAATCACGGGGTGTAGTTATTTGTCAAAGGTTTTTCATTCCTTTCCCTTTTCATTGAAATTTCCTAATTCGCGAGTGTCACACTCCTCGTAATCCGAAAAATGATAACAGTCATCTTATTCCTTTCTCTTTATACCCGCGCAAGGTTCATAAACTCGTTTACGAATATATTATTTACAGTTAGGAGTCAGCGGTAAAACAGCCCGAAAAACGAACCAGCGAACGAAAGGAGTTTATAAAAGAGACGTGGAATATAAAACCTGATCCCACGTCGGCCTCGAGTTCGCGCAGAGCCCCTAAAAACGATCAAGAACGATATGAAGAATAGATAATGTCTCTGACAATGTAGACATCGATACTCACCTCCGATAAACGTTTAAACGTCCGTAACTGCATAACTGCATGATGCATGGGCACATATCCCATGCAATAAATATATTGTACTTTATGTGGACGTTTTACCTACCTACCTACATACCTACCCACCTACCCACACGTACGAGAGGTAGTGCAAGTGAGCGGACGAGTCGGTCTGCCCCCACCCCACCGCTCGCCTCTCTTCCCTTCCATTACCTGTGGTATACGTAGAGTGTACGACTTTGGATTCTCCGCGCGAGCCCTTGAACGATAAGCCTAAGTCGGTCACGGGTGAGAATGACGTCACGGTCGTCGACTCGTTTCTGTCCCCTTTGACGGCGGCGGCGGTGGCGGCGGACACGGTGGCAGTGGCTACACGCGCCCGCCGCCGGTGAGAAAGGAAGTTGGAACGGGGAAGTCTCGCTGGCATGGGTCGGTAGCGAGAGGTAGAGGTGGAGGCTGTAGCCGGCCAAAAGAGCGACGACCGCGAGGGGATCGACCTGTTCGCAGTTCGCACTGTTGTGACGTCACTGACGCAACGCCAAATACACACACAACCCCGTCCTCCCCTCGTCGCCCTCGTCGACGGCACGTAGTCGCACATTCACGAAGATATGCATCTGAAGCTACTTTTTTTGTTTTTTTTTAATTATTCACGTGTTTCATTTCTGTTTGTACTTTTTTTCGGTCATTCTTTCGAATTCAAATACTAGAATGATCGGAAGTCGATTAATAAAAAAATTTTATATGAAAAATTTGTGAAACCCATTTTCGGCAGGTTTTTCTTTTTTTTTTTTTGTTCATTAAATTGTTTCAATTTATTTGACGAGAAACTTTTTTTTTATAGGTCCTAAGTTGAAAGTAGAGCATGTGTCCTAGAAAATATATACCTAATTTTGTTTTATTGTTATTTCGTGTCAATTTCATCCAATGCGAGCTTCGAAATTGTTATTTGAAAATCGTTGAGAAATCACTACTGAAATCATTGAAATAATTGACTGATTAAAAATAAAAAAAGAAAACCATTGAAGTCTAGACAAGCCGCGCTTCTCTAACTTCAATCTTCATTTTAATATCTACCTTCAGCTTCACTTCGTTTTGTGAGCTAATATCAGACAAAATTTTCAAAAATTCAAAATTGAGACTCAAATCAATATAGGGAATATTCCTTGGATTAAAAGTAACAAATGTTCATGAGAAATGATACAATTTTTTAGATATTAGAAAAACAATAAAAACAACTTCTAGCGATTGTAAACAGCAATTGAAAATTATTTCATTTCAAACGTCAAGTGACGTCATCCAGTACCTCGCTGGCCATCTTCTTCCGTTGACCGTAGCGCCATCACCGCCCGCAGGAGGTACTCTGTGACGTCACGCGCGAGCGCGTAATTCAAACGCTGTATCGAAAAACCTGATTCACATGAAAACCAACTGTAAATAAACGTGAAACTTTCCTATTATAGCTCACGCAAATTAATTATCGTCAATTACCTTGTAATAACGCGTGAAATAAACAAGAAATATAATAAAAAATGAATATTAAATCGAACTGTAGAATCGAAAAAAATGTTTGCAGTCTTGTCACGAGTTATTTCTCCCACGATCACTAGGGGACTGTTCCATCGTTATGAAGTCACCCTGTATGTAAAAGGTCATACTTGTCCACAATCATTGAAATACAATTTGAAGAGATATGAACAGAAATAATGGCAAAGCTTCTATCTCCAGTGTGTATTGTCTTCCTTCCTTTGAATTCAATATTACATATTCAAATATACTACATATATGATCAACACACGTACATTGTAACAATAGTCAACAAACAAATATATTTATAAATAATATATTACATCTATCTTGTAATTAGTATAGTGGAGAAAAGAAAAATGAATTCTTTTCTCGTCTGGAAGACGTTCGTTACACGTTGGTCGTCGTTATTACATATATATACACAATATAATGTCTCATAATTCGTACGAATAAAATAATCCGTGTAGATATTCTCATATAATTTCTACTCTCAGGACCAAGGTCGAAAATTAAAATCCCATCAGGCAGTACGATAATTATCACGTTCACTCATACTCAGTACTCGAATTCATTGATATGGTATTCAAGCGATTTTCATAAGTACTCGCATCTATTTACCTACAGACTACAATCAGGCTCAAGCACAGGGTGGCAAGAATCTTAGACCTGAGATTCTACGACTTTGGGATTCAATGTTCCTAATTAATTGAATACAATTTAATAAAAAATGTATCTTCTGTGATAACTTTTCTCGATTTTAAGTAACGGAAACAATATAATATAATATATACTAATTTAATGAATCTAGGCGATTGTTGTGTGTTTGTAACTATTCTACGCAACTAATACAGGTACTCCGCATATTGTCCGGTAAAATTATTTCTCTAGAACTTATTTCGCTCATATAACTTCGGCGAATAGTTCGGACGATGGATTTTCAATGATTTCTTTACTCTGGATCAAGCGTAGCTCTATCTTTCTAGCCGGTTGCGCTAATTCGCTGTGCGATGCCACTGAAAATGAGAAACGAAAATTATTTGAAACGATCAAATATCATCCAGGAAATAGTTCAAATTTCCTAGGATTTATTTCACCGCTATTTCAAAACAAATCTCTCGTCTTCAGGACGCGAGGAATGACCTTTGGAATACTCGTGCGTCTTCTTCAGCACTTCGTACAGAGTATTGACCGTTTTTTCTAACGCAGGCTTTATGCTTCCCTGCAAGTTTGAATGCGCTAAGAAAAGCGCAGCGAAGAGATCCCCGGATCCAGTAAACGATGCGGGGAGACGTGGGATCTCTAGCTTTATCATAATTCCTTCTGAAATTGTAAAAAAAAACTTTTTTTACTCCGATTTTATATCTTCAATGATTTTTCTCTCCGATTTTTAGATACTTTATCAATGAGAATTCGACTCAACAGATCACAAAGAAACCAGAAAGACGAATTTGCGTCAAAGCTTTGTGTAAAAAATGTATGTTTCTTGAAAATATTGTCCATAAAGATTTTGAATTTGTGAATTGGATACATTTTTGAGAATTTCTGGTCTAAATTTCGTGAAAATTGTTTCCCAAAGATATTTTAGAATTATAAATTACAGTTTTACTTCAACGTTTTGAAGTAAAACTAATCTATTGAATTTTCCATACGAAATTCTTTCTTCTCTTCCTTCCCTCTGATTTTTCCAACCAGGATTATCAAAACACTTAGATTGATAAATTCCTCAATGCGAATTGCAATTCGTAAGAGAATCGAGGTTTTTAATCGAATTTCCAGCCACTGCAGATCTCCGGCGCTCAACCTCACCGTTCGGAGTGCTGGCAACGGTGATCAAGTTCTTTCCAATCTCTGTAGAAGATATGACGACGGTTTTCGGACCCTTATCATGAAGGATTTTTATCGCTTCCTGAACATCGGTCAAGCTGTTCACTTTTCTGCCCGTCAAGAGCCTGGGGAAACAAAAAAAAGCATTACATCAGCTCCTTCATCCACGAATCTGGAATATCCAAGTTCAAAATACGACCAATACTGACTCGAGTTCGAATTGGTTCGGAGTGACGATATCGGCGAGTGGAATAATGTCGTTTTTGTATATCTCAAGAAGCTCCTTCGGCACGTACATCTTGCCGTTGTCGCCCATCACCGGATCGCAGACTGTCGAGTAGAATAGAGAGAAATAAGAAGAAAAAGATAGAAATATTGCCAAATAATAGCTAGCGAGTTTCTTTCTCTAAGCCGAACAGATATTCTTCCGCACCGTATATCAGCCCCGGATTTTTCTTCTTCAAGTCGTGAACCAGCCTCGCTATCGTCTTGAGGAACGACGCGGAGCCTGCGTATCCAGTTAGCAGGTGGCTGTACCGGTCCAGATCGTTCTCTCTTAGGCCGTCCATGAGCTGACCTGATATTGAAAGTTGAAATATATATTCTGCGTCAACTCGAGTACAATATGAGATTGCAATAATTTCTGCTCGTTTGGGGCTCCTTTTGGTAGATTGAATTGAATTCCACTAAAAGACGCACCTAGGTCGTCGGAGTCCAGGACTTGACCCTTGACCGATTTATAGCCGGTGTGATTGGACAATTGGACGGAATTTATGGCGTCCACTTCGAAGCCGAGTAGCTGGAAGAAGAAGGAATGATCAGAAATTGATATCCAGGAGAATGAGAGAGGCGTTGAAACCGTTTAGTTTGTGGAAAATAGAAGAAAACAGTTTGAAAAACCGAAAATTTTAAATTTTCAAATATGTAAAAACCGTTAAACGCATATAATTTGAAAGAATCTATATATTTGGAAGCTAAGATCGCAGAATTCGACATTTCGAAGCACATGAAAATCGTGGAAGTTAAAAATTACAAACTTAGAGATGTATGAAAAACCGTTAATCTTACGAAGATTCAAAAGTTTCGGAATCCAAAATTTATACGAAACGTTAAACTTGTAAAAACTGAGGAATTGAAAAATCAAGGCTACATAGAAA
>JAFFZH010014642.1:0-80322 GCA_018420115.1 Euura saliciscinereae
GAGATCAAGGAGAACCTTGATCTCGGAAGATCTCGGAAGAATCCGGACCGATTCCACACGCATCGGTTCAGTCTCCTTTGGCCAGAGGATATTTGAAGGTAATTATAAACATTTTGGCAAAAACTGTTAATTACAATCCCGAACAGTCATGCTGACCAATCAAGCTGCGAATTGGTTGTGAATAATTTGTTTATGGCGTGAGTGTGAAGCTCATACATACAATCAGCAGTCAATTGAAGAATGAAAGCTAAAAAAATGGACTCGTAGTATCTTTGTTTGATTCGTAGATTGCCTTGACCTTGCAATCCACTCGGTCCTGCTATTGATCAAAGAAATTGAAGATGAAAAGTACTATTACATTGATCAATCATCTTCCTTGATGTGGATGTTTGGCTAGATTTTCTCGTAGATTCTGGGACTGATGTCAGTCAGGTTTTGACGATGACATGCATATATGCAGCTAAAGTCAGACTCTTCACCTTTACCCGCAATAAATGTCGAATCAAAATTGATAATGCAAAGAAAAAAAGGGGGCATTCAATTTTTATGATTGTATAATATCAGTATGCTGATAATGATTGAATGTCATTTCAACCAGAATCGGTAACCTTGATTCTCATAATGTGCAAATATAATACTGAACAAGATTGAATGGCCTGAGGCTGACAATTAATGCACTTTTTTTTTTGGTGATAAATTTTGGGTAAGTTTTTTTTCATCTATCAATGCATTGCACAATAGTTGCATTGTTGAATGTTTCAAAGAACGATAAATAAATAATGGCTATTTACATTCTTTGGTATGGCGGACCGGCAGAGTGTTCATCATAACTAAAAATATTCATTTATACCTAAACGAACAAGCACTCTGATATCAGACGTGTGTGTCAACGTCAATTATCAGAATTGCGCTTTCGTTTCGGGTATTGCCAAAGTCAATTTCTGCAGCTCAAAGCTTTGATGGTTTTTTTTCTTGCTACATTAAAAACTCTGTGATTTGATTTTTCTTTTTCACGGAATGGAACCACATCGAGTAATAAATATGTTGTCACCAGGGCAGACTGCGAGCGTTTCTCAAAACCGGGAAATACAGGTTCCCGCGTGTGAGACATGAGCATTATATAGCTTTGCATATCATCTGCCTGGAATAACAATTGAAGAAATTATCTGAACGTCCACCAGACAGTCTTTGGTCTGTGAAGTGAGAAAACAACCAAGTATAGGAGACCGGATAATCAAGGTCTGTCCGATTCCTTTTCACTCGATTTCATATGCAGCATGGGAGTCTCGTTCGAACCTTGTGCGGAAGACTGAGAAGAAGGCGAGCGGCGCAGGGGGAGATCTTCGGCCGTACCCGATCGCGTATAACTGCGGGTGAAGATCTCTGACGTTAGACAGTCGGAAGATAATCGACATCTTGGCACTATCGGTGACCTCCACCGTTCGGAACCGTCCAGATTCATTTTGAGCAAATTAAAATTCACATCGGTTCGACCAGGGTTAAATTGTAGTGCCGATTCTCGGACAGACAGACCCTCACCCTCGTTCTCACATATTTTTTAGCGGAAAGTTTGTGAGATTTTTTTTGGCCATAGTGTTTCTGGAATAGTGCACTGTTTCGTTCAATAATACCTTCAGGTATTCAACGTGTACAGCTGAAAGATAAGAAATTCGCGGTGGAAATTGCTTGGTGCCAAGGCAATCGTTATCAGTGAATGAAGGGTAATTGTTTCTTGTGTGTTGTGCTGTTTCACCGCTGCGTAACATTTTTCGGTCATCGCTGCAGTAGTTCGACATTGAAAGAAATCTAAAAAAGATTGATTACTCTGAATCAGCACAAAGGAAACTGGGAAAGAGAAAAATGATGGGGTTCAACGTCTGCATGGTGCTCGCCTTGGGCATTGTACTCCAAGATTGCAGTACCGAGGCGATGTCTTTTAGTATTCTGAAGTTACTGATTTCCCCGCCGATGCCTCGAGTGACTCGTATAAGGAATATCAGCCCTCGAGATATCAGGCCGAAGGATCCCTCAGTAGTTTTTGACGTTGTGAGTAATGTTATCTTGCGAGTATATCAGAATATTGTCACTGTTGAACTGTGCGAATTACAATGAAGTAAACAGCGGTGTCTAGCGTTCAGTGATATCAATCAATCGTCAATTAGTCAGATCCGTGAGTAATCATGCGAAACTCCTCTTTTATTCAGACAGTAATCCCCTACAAGGTCGGGAGCCACGTGGTTTGAATCGCTTATTATTAAATAGTGCGCTTTTCCGATTTTCCGGATTCATTGCACTGCAAATAGTTCTTCTTTTTCCCTTTTGGAATTCTTTTAGATATTCTTGCGGTTTGGGATAAAAATTCATAATATTAAAATTCATTACTGGGACTGACGGCATAATTGCCAAATATAAATACCACAATATAGTTTATCTAATTGTAGAGTAAACATGCTTGATAACAACTTTCAGCTGTCATTGGTTAAACAGCACGGTTACCCAGCCGAGGAACACAACGTGACCACTACCGATGGATACAAATTGATCATCCACAGAATTCCCGGTTCTCCAACTTCACCTCCGGCAAAAAAGAAGCCCATAGTTTTGTTTCAACATGGGTATCTTGCTTCCAGTGACACTCTAGTCTATCAGGGTCCTGGAAAGGATTTAGGTGAGGTTTGACAATCGTTCGGTTTGGCTGCGTAAATGTCGTCGATTGACACGAATGACGAGAGGTTGTTCGAGATATAAAGCCGGTTTTTCAGTCAGCATCGATTTACACCTCAGACCACGGTAAACCTGTCTTCATTGTGTGTAATTATATGCAATTACGATCTTCTCATGGGCGTATTAAATGGAAAGAGTTGTTCAAACCTAAAACAAGAAAGATTAAGGCCGTGATCTGGAGTCATAAAGTCACTGTACAACGTCTCTCATAAATTTCAAGTGCACGCAGGGTGTTCTTTCTGTAATTCGAAATTTCTCTCTTTCGGCACTGATCTGGTAACTGGTTCAAAGTCTGTGCCTCATAGACAATTAAATACCTAACTTTGTTTTTTTAACTAATAGGCCCCTGCTTACTCAGGCCAATGAATCAGTCTGAAATATACTCTTCTTGTGGATTCTTCGTTTCTGACAATAAAGTATATAGCATAGAGGTCACAAACGTGTGCAACTGTACCGACCTTGAGTCCAGTGAAACGGTCAGTGCGCTTTAAAAGGTCGAATGGACGACGTGTATCACAAATTAATCGGTTTTAGGATTATGAGGAGTCATGATTTATTGGGGTAAATTAACGAAACACACATAATCATGATATCTGTAAACACGAGATGATTCGTAATTTTTGTGTATACTTATGACCACTTTTTTTTATGCTGTACGTACAAGAATTATGCCGAATTTCAATTTTTAAGTACGGTCATTTTGATGAATGTTACACGTTTGACCGTGAGGTCCGACTTCCAGGAGCAAAAAGTAGATTATAATTCAGAATCCATAAAGTGTTGGGAAGTATAGATAATTGACGCGAATCGTATAAACGATGAATGATGTGCGAGGAATGATGGAAGCCTCCTAAATGCAGAAAATTAAGGCCACGAGCCTCCTATGACGTAATAGATACGATCAGCGTCATGGTAGATTAAAAACAGATTATCTTAATATACGTGACTTGTGTTTTGAATTTTCTTCCGGAACGACATCGTATGGAATCAGCGTGGGAGAATAAATTATGATTGGTTGCAGCCTTTATACTTGCGGACGCCGGATTCGATGTCTGGCTGCCTAATTTTCGCGGAAATACATACTCCAGATCTCACGTTTTTTTGAACCCCGAGGATCCAGCCTTTTGGCAATTCAGGTAATGTCGCAGAATGTACTAAAAAGACGTCGAGACACGTTTTTAACTCTCGATAAAAACAAGCATCGAGAGTGCAAAACTCGTTTTAACGTCTTATCATCAATACAGCATCCAAGACAAACAATGTGACTCGATAGATTCCTGATAAATTCTTGAATCTGTACCTCGCACGCATCGACAAGGTCACAACTGTGACATTGACATAATTGAATAGTTTTTTCTTCTTTCCTCACCGTCCTATCGCTTTTTCTACATTTCTTATCTATGGAATTATCCCGTAATTGAGTTTTAAAGAAAAAATCTACAGGTTTCACCCGTGGGGCAAGGAGCTTAGGCATTGAAAATGTTTTTTAAATTACTATACGCTCGGCTGTCACTAGCCTAACGAGTTTTAGGTTCATATCCCTAGCGTTCGCTGTTCACGAAAAATTACGGTATGTTTTTTTTTTTCAAACAAACGCTTCAATTGTTCCTAATTTTTTTAAATAATAATAATCATTTGTTAAACATTTTTACATTTTATCCATGTCATTTTTTAGAATTATTAATAGTCAATTGTTCTTTTAGTTCTCGAAGTACTAGGATTCATTTCATCCATCGCGGTATAATTGTCAGTTTGCGACGTACTCGATGACATTTCGACTATCACGGTATAACTAACCATAATTCACATTTGGTTCTCTTGTTTATATTAAAACAAGAAACTTTCATACTTCCCATGCCCACCATATTTATCCACTCCGCGACTGCAACAATTAAAACGTTACATGCGACTGCAACAATTAAAACGTTACATCCACGATTTGTCTCCTGTACTTTCTAAACACACCCAAAATAGAAGCATTTCCAATGCTAAAAACAACAACTATACAGATAATATTATTTTAGCCAACATGATGTGGGATATTACGATTTACCTGCTTTCATAGACTACGCCTTGGAAACGACTGGTCTTAAGAATTTGACCTACATAGGGCATTCAATGGGGACAACAACGAATTACATTTTGTTATCAACGAGACCGGAGTATAACGAGCGAATACGACTGACTGTTAGTCTAGCGCCAGTAGCTTTTTGGAAGCACGAATTACGAGGGTGGCAAAAATTTCTAGTAGAGAACGCTGTCTACATTGAGGTAAGATTCGAGTGACGAATAGAAATGTCATTTAATTGACAATTTGCAACTATGGGTGTGAATCAAAGTGCCGTGAATATGATCAAAAATTGATTCTTTCCAAACAGAAACTTTTGAACAGTAGAGGAATTTGGGAAATAGCTCCGCAAAGCATGTTATCGGGTCAATTAGCCAAGTCATTGTGCAGTGATACGTCACCAACCCGACCGGCTTGTCTCAATTTCCTCTTGGCCGCGTTTGGAATTGATTCTCGTCATTTTGACGTCGTAGGTTCAGTAACAAAATTTGATATTATTTTTTCGATAAACTGCAGCTTCATACCGAATATCTCAATGTCGTTACAGAGTATCTTACCGCAACTCCTGAAGTACTTTCCTGCCGGTGGTTCGCTGAAGACGTTATTGCACTATTTCCAAAGCATGCTGACAGGTAATCTTCGACCGTATACGTAATCATTGTGGGATAATTTTGAATGAAAGACTGAATCCCACTTCGGCAGGTGACTTCAGAGAATACGACTACGGCTATGCAGGGAATTTTCAACGTTATCACCAGAAGGATCCTCCGGCCTACAACGTGTCCAAGATAACGGTACCAGTTGCTCTATTTTTCAGCGACGAAGACGTAATGGCCAAGTCAGAGGTGAGAGTTCTAGTTCATTATTACCTATAACTCGTTGATTGACCCACAGTCCGAAAGAGTTAATTGATTTTTTACTCTCTGCAGGACGTCAAGGAGTTGGAAAACAGATTACCAAACGTCGTTGCGTCAGTGAAAATACCTGCCGAATCATTCGACCACTTTACCTTCATCTTCGGCGATCGTACTAAGGAAATTTTATACGACGATGTTGTCAAGTTGGTTCAGAAGTTCAATTAGATCGCTCTGAAATGTTTACAAGAACTCCCAGATGCTGTGGCTTGCCTCGAGATTATCGCGTCAGTTGCATCGGACCAGTATCAACGTTCAACGAGAACCACTCGTTTCCTCATTACAGGAATTACCGATCACAAGTTGCACCTTGATCTATCATTCAATCAAAGTGATTTGCGGTTGTCGGGTCTTGGGAAACTGGATGTATTTCCCCCGTACCTGCTACTCAGACATGCCACCACGTAGTGCTAGTTGTAATAATGAAAACAAAAATACCCCAAGCTGTGATCAGATCAATCATCGATAAGTTTTTGTACTCGTAACTTGCCATTGAAAATACTGAATAAAGTTAGGTTGAAAAAAAAGGAATTTTGTTGATTCCAATTATCCTGTAACGTATTTGATAACGGAATCATTACGAAATCAGGTAATTATAACGACTAGTCAAATTCAACCAAACATATATGAACGCAATAAACTTGACGAAATCGTCGACTCAACAGCCCAATGTCATTGAACACTGGCATCAGAATTAGCGTGGGACTGCAGTTCGAAGTGCCGATAGCGTTTAGACTAACCATCGGAAACATCGATGCTTCTGCAAGGTCGTAGAACGAAAATATACCGGCTGAGATTGTTTTTCGAAATAGAGAGGGAAATTCAGTAAACACAAATATTAATCCGTTATCGCTGGCTGTTGTGCGAGAACAATTGTACGAAGTTCATTTCTCTGTACCCGGATCGTGATTTCTGAATAAACATTATGACAAGTTTGTTTGTTTGTTGTGATCCTAAGGAAACGTCGTAACTCGGCTGGACTCAGTTCGTTAGTCCCCAAGTCAGTCGCAAAGCTGATAATTACGGCCTAATTTTATTCTCTCGTCTCTCGGTATTTTAAAAAACCTGACAGTTCAAAGGACAATCGAGAATAGTGATAGAGTTTGGTGAAAGAACAAGTTCGGTCCTAATTAGTGGAAACTATTTGATGAAGTACCTAATAACGTTAGCCTATTATATGCCGGTATGACGCACATTACACAACCATGATTATAGGCTGACGTGCGCGTGGGGTGCTGGATAAAAGTGACTCTGATGATCTTTTTTCTCCAGGTGGGGGATCACAATAGGGATATTGAAAATGTATCACTTACTGGAACCTGTCTTCCGGTTGTGACACCTATATAGATCCTTCGGAAGTGTGATCTCACGATCAGTGAGACAAGTTCACTTCGCGCGTCGACTTGACGTGAAGTGACAATAAAATTCAATTTAGTTCATGTGATAACTCAGCTCATTCATTCGATATTGATTTAAAAAGATTTTTCTGAAGAACTGCCAATCAGTCATGTGGAAGCTGCACATGTTAGGATGTATTTTTGTCTTAATAAATGGATTCGAAAATGTTGATTCAACGCCCCAAGGAATCGGCAGGCAAATCCTAAGACCCAGAAGACCGGAAAATTTCGTAAGTGTCCGACTGATGAGTTTAATTGAATTAGTAAATTAAATTCTACGATTATTCGTTAATCGTGAAGTGAAAGTTTAGGGAAATTGTGAGGAGTCAAATGTTACTCGATCGTAGAATCAAATAACGATGTAATAAATCGATAAAGACGGGAATGTAACGCGATATAAAGAAAGTAAATCACATAACAATCAACCATTCATAAGATATCAAAAATTACAAAGACACTCGCGAAAATGCTTTATAACAATGCCAAATAACACAATCTAACGATTTCGAGAATCTAATTGTGACTAGGGTTGAATTAATTGAATTAATGTAAGCCTGAGATTTATTACTGTGCACATGAACTTGGATTGAATTTGAACTTGAAGTCGACTCTTCGTTTGCGATTACGTAAGTCATCCAGAACTTTCCTTTACTGAATGAGCATATTTACATTGACACGTTCCTTCCCACTTATCGACGACAGAGGAATAATAAACGGGTCCATAGTACAATACATACATTGCTTTGTGATCGTTTGGTCAATTGACCTACTGAAAGATGAATAGAATTCCAAATTTTTCAACTTCTTCACGTCGTTCAATCTTTTTTCCTCCCAATTATTCGATACAGTTCCAAATCAACTCACTCGGTTTGGTTTTTATCAAATTACAGTTTCTCCAAAAGATATGACTTTAACTGTTATGTCGAGGTGATATGTGACAATAAAATTTTTGCACTGAAACTTTTTCTCATTCTAATTCCTGTACCTTCCATAATTCCCCACTGCAGTTACAACGAAATCTTGTTAAAATCCGTCGTTTTGATATTTCCTAGGTAGAAATGGTACAAAAATATGGTTACCTCGCGGATGAACGTTTTGTAACAACGGACGACGGTTACATTTTGAGTGTACACAGAGTATTCGGAAGTCCAAATTCACCACCAGGACCGAACAAGTCACTTGTTCTTCTCGTACACGGGATGATCGGCTCTTCCGACGTCTGGGCTATGCGAGACCCAAGAAAAGACCTGGGTTAGTATTCGGTGAAAATTCACATCTGAGAGAAAAACAACTTTCCAATTCATCTGTTAACTACTCCGCCTGCAGGAAATGAAAGTAATTAGCCAAAGATTTCCAGCCTTTATTCTAGCCGATGAAGGGTATGACGTTTGGCTAATGAACGTCAGAGGAAATTCGTACAGTCGGAGACACGCAAAAATTAATCCGAATAAACCGGAATTTTGGCGATTTAGGTGAGTTCGAAGTTATTGTGAGGTCAATTGTGATGTGGGAACGTTTGAGACTGCTTAGCAAGAACGTTCTTCAAGATTTTCTAAGGGCCATCAACAGGCTTGATTAGATTGCATCTGAAAATGTTATATCGATGCTTGAAACCTTATCGATCATCATTGTCGAGCCGGAATTCGTTAACATAGAACAAGTCGATTAGATTTAATCGATCAGAAGAACCTACGCAACAAGTACTACGATGTTTGCGATTTATGATAAAGTCTAATCTTGGAGTTGTGAAGTTATTTTCAAAAGTATTACCAGTTGGATATAGCAGTAGCATATATTGGGTGGATTCAAATAAATGGACATGATCATGCATATTTCAGCTGGCACGAGATGGGAGTCTACGATATGCCAGCGACGATCGACTACATACTGGAACAAACTGGAATGGAAAAAGTCACCGTTGTTGGTCACTCGATGGGAACCACCATCTGTTACGTTCTGCTATCGAAGAAACCTGAATACAACGAAAAAGTTGATCTTGTAATCGCTCTAGCACCGGTAGCTATTTTCAGTCACAAATTTCGAGGGCCATTAACAATCGCACTGCAATTCAGCGAGGAGTTGCTGGTAATTATACAAAATCCATTAACACTGGATATTGGATTGCGATATATTCTTCACGATATTTTTCAACGTCCCATTGATATCTCCTTCAATCATAATACCAATTCCCATTAACGTAGGTACATGTGGTGCTTCAATTATACTTTTTTCACTATTCACTTGATCGTGGAAAGAATGCTTCCCATTTTTATTATAGAGATTACCGTAGAATCCAAATTTATTGCAACTGCACAACATGTTACCTATTTACTGATCACCCTCTGAAATTGAACACCCTTTGAACTTACACCAGGCTGCTATCTTGTATTACACGATAACCGTGACTATTTCTTACCTAATGGCGAAGCCAAAACCGCTAAGTTAACACCCAGATGCTATTTAAGTTGTTTATTGTTATTGTGATGGTTAAACATTTGTTGAAAGATGTCAAGATGATTTGTTGTATATGATTTATGATTTTTTTTGTCAATTTTTATAGACTTCTTTGAAACGAAATGGAATCTACGAGATCTTTTCTCGCACCGATGTGTTCTCGAAATTGTTTACCGGTATCTGCAAGCTACCAACGAATAGAGAACTTTGTAGGGAAACAATTTTCTTTTTGAGCGGTAGTGCCGATCGTGAACAATTCGACGATGTAAGTCCTTCGTCGTCGAGTAGACAATTTTGATTTAACACAATTTTGTGATCGCAAGTTTTTCGTGTTCTTCTAGTTCCTCATTCCATCACTGATAGATCATTATCCCGCTGGAACTTCAGTCGACACTATCGAACACTACAGGCAGAATATGGTCAGTAGCAGTTTTCGGGAATTCGATTTTGCGAAAGATGAAAATTACGCTCGTTACGGAAGTGTGATTCCACCGGAGTATCCGCTGGGCAAGATTACCACTCCTGCTGCACTTTACTACGGTTTAAACGATCCTTTGTCGCAGCCGGCGGTGAGCAAACCCCGTCTTCAATTATAGATAATACGAGTGTGGACTTTTTTCTTCACTGCACGATACTGAGTTATTATTTTATCCAGGATGTCAGAGCTCTGGAAAAGAGGTTACCGAACGTCGTAGCATCAAAGGTGGTGCCACATCGCTTCTTCAATCATTTCGACTTTATTATTTCTAAGGACTCCAAAGAACTTTTGTACAACGATGTGATCCAGATGATTGAAAAGTACAAAGTTATAGGAAAAAGAAAAATTTTATAAACACGTCGGCTCTCTACCTATATACGTAGTGAAATTATCAGAATTAAGAATTGTACAGAATGATATACAAAGAATAAAATATAGATGTTTTTGTAAAGAAAAAAGAAAGAAAAGCATCACCCAAATATCAATTATTTCGTCACCTTCAAACTAACCCGAGGTGAATTGGCAATTTGTAACACACTGCGATTAATTACCGCACCCATATCAGGCCCGTAGGTGTACGACATACTGGGTTGTTGCATAAAAATGCATTCAATGACCTTGTGTGCAATGTGCTGCAGACCTCGTTAAGAGTTAGAAAGTTGCGTGATCGTCAACGAAGGTAACATGACCTTCAATAATGTGCGAAATGCGTTCGACTCATTACGCAATTTGCAAATGCCATAATCCCCCATCGGTGAAAGTATACTTTAAGGAGGAAGAGAGTGAGATAAGACATTTTAAACAATAGGAAAAGTCGTGCAGCAGTATGTCTCAAGTGGCAAGAATCAAAAAGTGGCTGCCTTCATTAGAGTAACGAAACGTTGCAGAACTTGTTATTAAATACGATCTGAGCCGTGTCATGTAGGTAAATGAACCCGACGTTTAACCGGGGAACATTACCATTACCATTACCATTGCAAGTTACAAAAGCGTTGACTTATATATAAAGAGTCGCGTTCCAAGTCTGGCAGTTATTCTGCGGTTGAGGATGTTCGCGGAACACGAGTTTTCGCTTTGGTGTATCGTCGTAGTCGTACTGCTGATACTATTACCTTCGGCAAAACCTCTCAATCATGTGGCAACAAAGATCAACATTGACAGAAATCCCGATATCAATCTGAAAACGGTGAGTGTCAAACTAGAAGTACAAGTAGAACTAGGTAAAAGCAGATTGATAAAGCTGTGAGATAGAGTCACAATTAGTAGCGAACTGACAATGAGTAAAGTCTGCTTGTGCAGGCTGCAAGTGCAAATCTCGCACAAGTCATGGCAAAAAGTCGTTGTATGTGAATATGTACGAAGTTTTCTAAAATTTTCTTACAAAAAAAAAAACCAAACAGGATCTCCGTACGTAATTTTTCCACAGATAGACTTGTTGAACAAGTATGGCTACTCGACGGAAGTCCATTACATCATTACCGAGGACGGCTATATCCTGGAAATGCACAGAGTCGTGGGTGTTCCTGTGAACGAAGAATACAGGAGTTCTTCGAAAGGCGTCGTACTCCTGCAGCACGGTTTGGCAGGGAGTTCAGCAGACTGGGTCATCATGGGTCCCGGAAAGTCTTTGGGTAAACCGTGGAACCGAACATCTCCCACAGTCAAGAGTGATAAAAATCTAAGTTCGGTGAATATTTATGGATTTCAGCCTATCTACTAGCAGATCAGGGGTACGATGTGTGGCTGGGAAACAGTCGTGGAAATATGTACTCAAGAAATCACACGAGCCTTTCCCTGGATGACGCAGCATTCTGGGATTTCAGGTCGGTATTAAAAAAAACTATTACTATGACCTATGGGGAGGTAGTTTTTCCTATTCTCTTTTCAGCTGGCACGAGATGGGAGTCTACGACCTGCCTGCAACGATAGATTACATCCTGACCGAGACAGGAATCGAAAAACTCTTCTATGTCGGTCACTCGCAAGGTACAACTCAGTTTTGGGTTATGGCTTCGGAGCGTCCAGAGTACAACACGAAAATCAGCCTGATGGCTGCTCTTGCGCCTGCAGCTTATACCGCCAATATGAGAGGTCCAGTTACGAAACTGGCTACATTGACACACTTCGGAGTGGTAGGTGGTCGATGAACTTTTGCATAACTTCAGAAATCATACCACGTGCTTCACTCTTTTTTTCATGACTTTAGTGGCTCGGCGAAAACTTCGGGTACCCAGAATTCACGCCCAGATCGACGTGGGGGAGGTTTGTGTCCAGTATCATCTGCAGAGACGCAGCCCTGACGCAGTTCCTCTGCAGTACCGTGATCTTCGCGATAGCTGGTTATAGTCCGGACGAATTAAACTCAGTGAGTCGATTTCTTTCTGTTGCTATAAGATAATAAGCCAATACATAATTATAAAACCAACAATGATTCGCAGGCGAATTTGCCAGTAATTGCTGGACATGTACCAGCTGGTGCGTCGTGGAAACAGTTCATTCATTATGGACAGGGCACCACCGAGCCGGGTAAGATAAAAATTGCAACCATTTATCAGATATATCAAAACTCATAAAGCATTATTCCGCAGAGCATGTTCCAGTGATCTTTCGTAGCAGTTTCCACTTTTACTCGCCTAGCCGTTATTCACCCTTTTTCATTTTTCTTGGTTTCAGGCCGTTTCAAGAAGTTTGATTACGAAAACGATGAAAAAAACTTGCGTATCTACAACGCTAAAACACCACCGGATTATCGGCTGGAAAATATTCGCACTCACGTAGCTTTGTTCAGTAGCCAAAACGACTGGCTCGCTGCTCCTAAGGTAATTTCTCAGTCAGATTATTCAATCACTGTATAAGAATAGATCTGAAATTCTGATGTGTGAATCAAGATTATTCACGATATGATGATCGTGCCGATTATGGTTTCACAAAAAAAAAAGAAGCAATTATTGATTGTATCCCCGTAATTCATATTCGCATATGGCGCGTTAATGCAGGCACCTGTTTGTGATATAATCTTCGTGGAGTGCGTACGTGTTGAATTGCTATTATGTTACTCGCTCACGAATCTACCAAACGATAACCATATAACTTAGTCATCCAACCAAATGAAATTTTTCAGGACGTCACCATTTTGGAATCTAGACTGCAGAGTTTGATCTTATCGTATAAAGTACCCATTGATAGTTTCAACCATTATGACTTCCTATGGGGAATGCGTGCTCCGGAATTTGTCTACGAACGTCTTTTTAGCCTGCTTCAAGAATATTCTACGTAGATTTGTACATTTTTCTTTATCATTTGTCATTTTAATACACATTAGTTTGTAATTTTCTGATATCACAGTGAGTGAAAATGACTTCTAATCAAATACGTGATCAACAAAGAAAAAAGTTTCATCGCTTTTCGAATATATATTACGCTGTTTTTTTTTTGTTGTTCTTTTTTTTTATTTGATTGATTTGATTTTGAACTGATGATGTGGATATGCTTTGATGCCTTGGAGTTTTCGATGATCTCGAAGTCCTTTTTTCTCATCTTCGTTCATAAAATTAGATTTAATATATTTCCGAGGAATCACTTTGAGCTTGTATGACTTCGTTAAATTGTAAAATTGTTGATTCATACGATTTAAATTGTTTTAATTATCCGGTGGCTGGTCGAACTAGGTTCCTTGGTTTCTTGAAAAGCCTCATTCCTCGATTCTGGTATCGAAATTTAATTAACAGGTGTTGCGCCAAATTCAAATACCAATATTCGTCACACAAAAGCACACTCATGTATAGAATAGAATAGAATAGAATAGAATAGAATAGAATTTTTATTATACCCATGTATGTATTTGTGTTTGATTTATACCTACGTCATCGCCAGTGGAATTGTCTGAATAAATATTAACGTCTGCACTTGCCAAATCATCGAGTGTACCTATTTCTGTTTTAATTGCCCAGTTAATATTTGAAACGATTTCATTCACAGGAAGGATTATTTTGAAAGTTTACCGAATGCCATAAGTGAGGATGGCCCATACGACACTGAAGATTGTTGCTCTTTTCTTCAAATTCGGGTCATTAGTCTTGATAACTACATGCATGTAATGTTTCGTTTCTTTATACTTCGAATTCCCAGACTTCAGGGTTCATAAACCCTTGAATTTGTACGAATCGTGAAGATAGATGGATAAGGAGCATTGATGACGTACGGATTAGTACGGCAAAGTCGAATTATCGAAAGATTAATAATTGACTGATTGATTGGGCCAATGAAATCACAACTTGTCGAAGAACCATCTCATGTTTTGATTCGTACTAATTATACCTGCAGGCTATACGATACACGAAAGATCAAAGATTGCCAATTCGAGTACAATATCAAGCTGATAATGGGCGATTATCGTGATACCCGATCGGTTGAGATCAGTATATTAGGCAACCACAAATTGAGAAATCACAAACAGTTAATCGAAACCAACGATGAAGCTGTTGGTATTGCTTCTCGTCGCGTTGATCGGCTCCGCCGTTGCGGAGGACGACGAGGATATCGAATGGACCCAGGAAATGGTCGACGAGCTTATGTCCAGTGTACGCACCGATGTACTCCCGACCACTGTACGTAAGGGATTCAAATGCAAATTCATTCCACTCTAAGACCACTGATGAATTTTCTTGCAGCTTGAATTGATCACTGGTAACGGTTACACCGCAGAAAGTCATCAAGTCACAACCGACGACGGCTACATACTAACGATGCACAGAATATCTGCATCCCCCGTGAGTCCTGCAGCCGATGGTAAACCCGCTGTCTTCGTCATGCACGGGCTCCTTTCCAGTTCTACTGACTGGATTGTTATGGGACCTGGACAGGGTTTGGGTAAGTTGTCTGCAACATTACCGCAATTCAGCTAAAGAATGATCCTTGAACAATGTTCCTTTTCTGCTTACTCAGGATACATTTTGGCTGATGCTGGATTTGACGTGTGGATGGGGAACGCGAGAGGAAACACGCACTCCAAGAATCACGAGACCATCACTGATTTTTCTGGGAGTGACTTCTGGGACTTTTCTTGGCATCAAATTGGGTACTACGACCTTCCCGCCATGATTGATTACGCCCTGGAAAGCACCGGGCTGGAGAAATTATTTTACATCGGTCACTCGCAAGGAACAACCTCGTTCTACGTGATGGCGTCTCAGAGAACCGAATACAATGACAAGATCAAGGCCATGTTCTCCCTGGCCCCGGTTGCTTACATGGGAAATCTGAGGAGCCCTCTGTTGCGACTGGCATCCACCGCTGTAAACACATTGGCGGTAAGCACCGGCATGTTTTCTGGGTCTATTTCTGAATTATCGCTCTGACTCGGCACTCATTCCCACAGAAAATCTTCGCCTTGTTCGGTTACTATGAGTTTTTGCCAACCAGTAATCTCATCGCCGCTGCTGGATCTACCTTCTGCAACGATGATGCTCTCACGCAAGTACTCTGCACTAACGCACTCTTTGTTCTATGCGGATTCAACAAGGCACAACTGAACACCGTGAGTTTATGTCTATGAATCAGTGATCAATGTTCTGCCTTACAATTTTTCAATTTCGATTCATCAAATCAACAGACCATGCTGCCAACCATCGTAAAATATAGTCCGGCTGGTGCGTCGACTCGGCAAGTTATTCACTACGGACAAGGAATCCGATCCAGTAAATTCAGACAGTACAGTCATGGTTGGTTGAAGAACATGGTTCATTATGGCTCGTGGTCGCCACCAACTTACGATATGAGCTTGATCACCGCACCTGTACACTTGATTTACAGTGACAACGACTGGATGGCTGCTGTGAAGGTAAATCAGTTCAAACTAATTGGCGTTTCTACGGAACCTTCTGAGACATGGACATCTTTCGATTATATCTTGATTTTACTTTTGTTGTTCCATAGGACGTCGCTCAGCTGTTCAGCGAACTTGGAAATCCGGTTCAATTGGTCCGAGTTCTCGATGAAAAGTGGAATCACCTTGACTTCGTCTGGGGAATTGACGCCAAGACACTTGTCTATGATAACATCATAGCAACAATGCAAGAAACCTACAGCGATTAAATATAATCGAGTCTATTTCAATGAATGTGGAATTAAATTGCAAGAATTAACTCATGTTGATCGTCACTATTCCTTATTAGAAAGATGCGACGTCTGTTGAAAACCTTTGAATAGGAGTCTCCATTAAACGATTCAATTTCTTTGTCCTACTGGACATTATGTAATCGGGTCTCCAATACCCGTGCGAATACCCCATTCGATGCACTAGAATAGGCTAGATTGAGGAAGAATGTAAATGAAGAAGGTCCACGCTAGTCATGACATCGTAGGACATTGGCAGAAATCTTCTGAGGGTAAATGCAATTGAAGCATCTGACATTTCGCTTGTACTATGACTAGTGACGAACCACGAGAGTGATCGGATTTCCGTAATGAATTGACATCCTATGACATTGGCCGTGTTTTCCGTGATTTCTCAACCAAGCGTAACGCGCTCTTTCCGGAATAAAACCGTGGTATAAAACGGCAAAGTTTTTCCTTCGACACGATGTTTCACGGCATTCTTCCTCGTGCTTCGTTTTCGGCTTCGTGCCGTGCGTGATCTGTGAGTTGCGTTATTTCTATACACGTGTAGATAGGGATCCCAGAGGTGTATATCTTTGCCCCCTAAAAATTGTTTATTGGAAGGTGTTCGTTAGAATGAATCTCAAGACTTGTCATCACCAGAACTTATGATGAAGTTGAACAAAATATTGTCGACATTCCTAAAAGAAAATTGACAAAGATAGATTATCTTGAAAAATTGATTAGATTAAACGACCGACATACAATTCCGATAGAAATTGAGGCCTCACAAAGTGATAATCTACAGCAGCGATGAAGCTACCGTTTTTCTTCATCGTCGAGTAAAATATAAATACTCGCAATACTCGCTAAAGTAAATACTCGCACCGCTGTCACCAGTGATAAACAATTCTGGCACTTCTCCTGGCGCGAAATTGGCATCTATGATCTTCCTGCCATGATCGACTACGCCCTCGAGAAAACGGGGGAGAAACAAGTAATCTACGTGGGCCACAGTCAAGGAACAGCCGCTTTTTACGTGGCGTCTCAGAGGACCGAAAAAAAATAATGCGACGTTTTGCCTTTACGTTGTTTTTTAATTTTCCTTGAAAATTGTGACGCAAGAACGACGTATTCGCCAAACTTACGACCTTTTGCACTTACATTTTTCGATCTCGTAATTTCAATTGATCTATACGTTTTGACCGTTTTCAGAGCGAATGGCGTGAAAAAAAAAAAAAATTATACGACATTTTGCCACCAAAATCGCATTTCTGGCGCTTACGACCTTATGCCATCAGACACGCGATATTTTAACGAATATATTCACTAATACACTTTTTTGCATCTTCTACATGTCAGTAGAGGTAACGTAAAGAAATCAGGGATCATGATTACGATCCAGATAAAACGTAACAAACGAGACTCAAAGAGATGTTCAGGAGACACACACCCTCTGAAATGAGATGCTTTCAGAAGGTTGAGACAGTTCCATCTTCCCGATCCAACGTCATAGAACATATGATGTTAAAAATGTTGAGAGCCACCTATCTCAGCTTGGATTTCGATGATATTTCAAAGCATGTATATGACGAGTGATCGGCATATTATGCCGTGTCGCGCTGGATAATCTTGCATTTGAATTAAGCTATGGAATTTTAACTTCATTTTTCATTCCACATCCTTGCCCACACAGCACACTTTCTTGTAACGTGTCAGAAATGTTTCAGAAATGTGTAAATGTCCGCGGAAATTTCAGTGTTACGTTTCGCAGTGGTGCATTTCATGAAATATTTCATGTTTCATGTCTGAAACGTGCGAGAAACGTAACACTGAAATTTCCGCGGACATTTACACATTTCTGAAACATTTCTGACACGTTACAAGAGGGTGTGCTGTGTGGGTGGTTTAACTTGAATATGCCTCAAAAATAGGTGTGCCCACGCAAAGCGCGGGCAGTGGTACTTTCTAGTAAGTGTAAAATCAGATTCATGAAATTCAGAATCAGAAAAAAGTGTTGAGACGACTAATGGTGAGAAAAAGGTAAGCCTCCGTTTTACAAATTGAAACGTGCGATAATGCAGGACATAAATCTTGGATCAAGACGGCGAGCAAAACACAGTGAAATGAAACCGCGAAGTCAGACAAGTTTTAATACTTTTCGTTCTGGTTAGTTATTTTTTCCTTACAAAAAATCGCATGGATTATATTCTTATAAAATCGCTGAACGTAATTAATTAATTACGCAACAAAAAGACTTGAACAGAAATTGGCCTAATTCGGCATTGAATTGAACAGCTGGGATGCATATATCATGCCTGAAAATTAGCAACTGAACAATGAAAAGTAAATTAACGAAGCTTTCTTCCGCCACACAGCAATAATTAACATCCAGTGATAATCTGGCAATACCTCGGGAATATCGTTCCGACGATTCATCCTGATTCGAATACGAATTTCCGACGCCTAGATATTATCAGATTTGAAAAATTATCGACTCATTCGAATTAAAGTCGAATCACAACCGTCATTGAGACGCGTCAAGCGGATTCCCGAAAACCATGAATTTCTTGCTGGTGCTTTTCATTGTTTCGACCAGCTTCGCAGTTGCGCAGAGTGATGATACCGTATGGACTACGGAAACTCTTCAAGCAGCGTTGGATGATGCGACTAATGACGATGAGGTCGCACCCGCGGTGAGTAATCGTCGTCAGACAACATCATAACGGGACATTGTATTTAAATTGTGTCGCAAAATTGTAAAACTTTTGTTTCCATAGCCCGAATTGATAGCTAAAAATAATTATACCGTCGAAGTCCATCATGTGGAGACCGACGACGGTTACATCCTCGAGATCCACAGAATCCCAGGGTCTCCAACTAGTCCTGCAGCTGAGGGCAAGCCCGTAGTCTTTCTCATGCACGGAATACTCTGTAGTTCTGCTGATTGGGTTATTGCCGGGCCTGGAAAGGCTCTTGGTGAATTTTTTAACTCTTGAGACCAAAAGTTTAATCGAAACCCAGAACGAGAGAATTCGCACCACACATTTTGTTCTTTTTGTCGCAGGCTACCTCTTGGCTGACGCTGGGTATGATGTGTGGATGGGTAATGCAAGAGGCAATACTTATTCCAAAAACCATACTTCCCTTACTATCAGTGAAAAGGAATTCTGGAATTTCTCCTGGCATGAAATTGGCTACTACGACCTCCCGGCCATGATTGACTTTGCCCTCGAGAAAACGGGACTGCAACAAGTGATTTACATCGGTCACAGTCAAGGCACCACTACGTTCTACGTCCTGACGTCCCAGAGACCTCGTTACAATGATAAGATAGCGGAGATGTGGGCTTTAGCGCCTATTGCTTACGTAAAAAACATGTTCAATCCGATTTTGCAAACATTGTCCCGAGCAACGAATCTCATAAAGGTGAATAATCAGTTCCTTTCTGTTCTGACTCTTACAGGTTATTTACATCTTAACGTGTTCATCGTATTGACTCCTATTTTTAGACCCTTGGCCAACTGTTGGGTATCTACTATGTTTTTCCTTCTGATTCCTTCATAAGTACTGTTAGATCCAAGTTTTGCGAACTCGATGTCCTCCCACAGACTCTCTGCTCTAACCTCATATTCCTCATCGGTGGATATGATGCTGCTCAACAGAATGTGGTGCGTGGATAAACTATGCATACACATTTTTATACAAATATGTGTATATTTTATTACAATTCGAGTTACTATTATTATCTTTATAGTCTCTGTTACCAATTATATTCGGACATTTCCCGGCTGGCTCATCACTCCTTCAAGTAGCTCATTATGGCCAATTAATTCAATCTGGCAGATTTCGGCAATATGACCACGGATTGATTGGAAATTTGAAAACATATGGCTCATTGACACCACCAGACTACGATCTGAGCTTGGTCACCGCGCCCGTTCACTTGGTGTATAGCGATGGAGACTGGCTCTCTGCTGTCAAGGTAATTTTTTCGAGATTCATCCGTTCATCTATTCAAATTATCAGAGCATAAATATCCGTTTTTCCACATAGGACGTTACGCGGTTGAACGGCGAGCTTGCAAATTCTATCGAGATGCGCCGAGTCCCTTACGACACATGGGGTCACTTCGATTATATCTGGGGCATCAATTCCACAGAATTCGTATATGATTACATCATCGGTGGACTCGAAAGCAGATATCCGACTTCTTAATGATACGATATGATATGTATTTGATTCTGTATGAACGGTCAATAAAAGCTACCGCCTATCTTTTTAACGACTCCGTCTTACGTCCCAAGTATTTTTTTATTTACTCATACACGTGCGCACGAACTTCTGTGACGCAGAGCACCATATGTTCAGGTGTAAGGCTTTGATCTACACAGAACGTTCCGCATTTGAGAGAGCACAAGGAAACCAAATTGAAACGCACCGTGTCCTTTATGAGGGGTGGATTCAGTTTGATCATCTCTGGGGCATCGATTAGTGTATCATCTCATCATCGATACACTGAAAAGCAATTGTTGTTCGTGAAAAAAGGCAGTGGCATGCATCGACGTTAGGACCTTTAAATTGCCTGAGACAATTGTATCACAAACAATTAAGCGCAGATGCAACAGATGCAACTAGCACGAGGGCAGAAAATATTTCAGAGATTGACGGTGTTCGGATTTATTCGTTGATAGTTGAAGAATCGGAATGTGCTCATACTATTTTGTGGTTGAATTATCGATGTTGTTCTTTTTGACCTATGTATGTATACATCGACGGGGACGTGTTTATCTGTAATTACTGGAAAAACATGTTAACCAAGTTGTTAATTTTGTCTCATAGTAATTGCATATCGAGTGCCTGATGATATAAGGTCGCGTTATTGTAGCTGTTTCCATATCAAGAACAGTCACATAACGTGCGAATTAAAAAAAAAATGTTTCCCAAGAACTAGAGATCTCTTCGGATATCAGCAGACATGACGCTGTGGATGCAAAATTAGGTGCCTCTATCTGATCGGACATGATCAGATAACATATGACAATTTTTACGCGAAATAATGGCATATCTCTTGACCATTAAATTCTACGTTAATTAAAATCTGTCCGTTGTATTTCGCGATGCGGATCTTGAATGTCTTCTCCAAGAAATATCATTATTAAGTATAAATCAAAATAGACGCGTTGAAATTATCATTGAATGGGGTCGGATCGAAGATTCTCGATTTACTTCGATAGGAATAAAAACATGAAGGAAATTAACGATATAGAAAGCTATCTTTGAGGATACATCAGATTGACATATTCCTCGTTGCGCTTAGCGGCTCTGCCGTTGCAACTGTCGCCGAGATAAAATGGACTGCAGAAATGATAAATGCTATTTTCAATGGCGCAACTTGTGACGCTACTGCAACCATTTCCAATCTTACGATTCTAAAAGCTCGATGATCTTTTCATGAAGCCGACATTGATTGCCAATGAAGGCTACAGGGTTGAAACTCATCACGGACGGTTACATACTTGAGATGCACCGAAATCCTATCCAACCCGTCGAAACCACGGGCGCCCTCCGCCAGGAGGATTCCGGCATCCGGTTGTTTTCCTCATGCACGGTATTCTCTCCAGTTCTGCTTATTGGATCATTATGGGGCCTGGAAGGGGTTTGGGTAAACTGTCGAAAGCTACGCGCCACAAGTTCCAGTCCAACGAAGCGGGATCACCATGTGCCCCTTCTCTTTCTGTCTTCAGGTTACATATTGGCTGATGCTGGTTATGACGTGTGGATGGGCCAAGCGAGAGGAAACACTTAATCGAAGAGTCACACCACGATCACTAGCAATCGAAACTTCTGGACCTTTTCCTGGCATGAAATTGGCATCTAAGATCTCCCCGCCATGATCGATTACGCCCTTGCCACAACGCGACAGACACAACTGTTCTAGGTAGGTCACGGTCAAGGCGCAACTGCGTTTTACGTGATGGCGTCCCAGAAGACCGCATACAATGACAAGATCAGGGCCATGTTCTCTATGGCACCCACCGCTTACATGGGAAACATGACGAGTCCTCTGCTCAGACTTGTTGCCATCGCCACAAACACTGTTTCGGTAAGGTGGACAACGACTGGATGGCTGCTGTAAAGGTTAATCAGCTCAAACTGTTTGGCGTTTCTACGGAAATTCCTGAGACACGGACATCTTTGGAAAATTCATTGATTTTGGTACGGTTTATCATAGGACGTTACTCAGTTGTACCAGGAGTTCGGAAACCCGATCGAGATGCGACGAGTCCCTTAAGATAAGTGGGCGCACTCTGATCACGTCTACGGTACGGATGCAAGAACGCTCGTCTATGAACCCATCATAGATGCGCTAACCAGAAGTTACGGCCTTCCATCTTCTTGCTCCTGATTCATTCAATCGTTTTTTTTTTGTTTTTTTTTTCATCTGTAGGTGTATGAGAATCGAATGTTTAGGTAAATTTAGGGATGAGCGGGATGACGCCGGACGGCGAGTAATTCCGGACAGCTTTTTTCCATCTGGAATACTAGTTAAACGTCACAAGTCATGTGGTCAAAAGCTTCATTTTTCAGGCTTCGTGAAAATTGAAGCCTAGGGGTTAATGCCGGACAGAATCACCCTGTGGTAGCCAACATTACTAAGCCATAGCTCCAGTTGATCGTTACCGCAAAATAGTATATTATACAACGGCTTCAGAAACGAATTAAGACGTGTAAAGTACATTACAGACGTACAAAGCACACTGCACATTAACTGTTCTTCCATTCGTATTGAGTATATTTCTTCTTTCAACAGCCTATATCTTGGCGGATACCGGATATGACGTTTGGTTAGGAAACACGAGAGGCAATACCTATTCTAAAAAATACATTCCAACAGCAAAAATTCTGGGATTTCACCTTTCATGAACTTGGTTACTACGATCTTCCGGCCATGATTGACTATGTTCTTGAGAAAACGGGGCAGAAGCAAATCGACGGCCGCTATTAATATTGTCTTATGTTTTCGTTTCCATTTGGAAAAGACCTATCTCAAAATGGGTCGGGGTAAAAGACTTAATCATCATAATCATAAATACACTAGCGCACACCTACGGTCTTCCGTCCTCTTGCGCCTGATTCATCTCGCCATTCGTTTCGTATATACAGTATGAATAATCGAACCTTTTCCTGTTCTGAAAATTATCATTATCATTTTCACCCCGAACAGCTCCACAAAAAGCCTCTACTAGATTATTTGGATCATCAGCATCATCTACAGCAGCCATTGCAGCATCTAGGCTACGGTGTAAATCATTTTCTAAAGCCTGTGAATCACATAATCGAAAATTACGGTAACTCCTCACACGGCCCGCCTGATCCGGAATGGGAAGTTTATATTCAAACTCAATCAAGTCATGGCCCGCGATAAAAGGTGCTACAGACTTAGCAAAAGACTGAAGCGATGCAGCCGAGTCTAGGATGGCAACGTCCAGCCAGGTGTCAGAGCAAACCGTGTGATGAGTGTTCCCAAATGGGACCAGGAATAAGGCGTGAGATTGCACAAAGTCACGTAAATGTCTAGCTTCATAACTACTACTACTGAGATTACAGTTCAAATCTCCAGTAATGATAACGTTATTGTAATTACACAGGTATTGGGTGAATTTATCCACGAACGCATCAAGCATAGCAGCTTTGGGCCTCCGATAGATTGTACAGAATAGTAATTTAATATCCAGAAAGCTGACCTCTAAGATGAGGAACTCGGGAGAGTTTGAGAACTAAGGCAGGCGATGCAGCAAGAAGTTTACACTTCAAAGAATTGTGGACATAAACCGCCACACCACCACCGGGCTTTCCGACTCTATCGTTCGTAACGATAAAATAATCATCTAGAGCTACACTGCTGCTTGATGCGTCTGTGGACAGCCACGTCTCCGAGACAGAAATTATGTGAAAACGCTTATCAGCAAAAGACTGTCTAACAAAATCAATATGCCCAAACAAGGAGTTGGCATTGAAATTAGCTACGTTAAGGCAGCGAACTGGCGGCATCGTAGAACTGGAGACAGGGGTGGAAACATGAAGTCAGGCCTGAGGAGTGAGGAGACGAAGATCAGCTTCAGTTTTGACGATTATGGGCTCAGACGAGGCATCACGCTTCACGTGCACAACACCCTTCCTGACCCACGTGAATCGGTAACCACGAGACTTAGCGGTAGCCCGGACTTTGCCCAGAAACTTTGACAACGCTGGAGGAAGATGCTCATTGACGAAAACGGGTGTATGTGGCACATCTGACGACAAGCCAAGTTGATCAGCATAGATCGATCCTTTAGCTCTCTTCGCCGCTATCAACCGATTTCGGCAGTCCATGGACTTGAGCTTAGCAAGGATCAAACGAGGCTTATCCGTAACTTGTGCACTACTCAGACGACCTATTCCCACCAAGTCAGCTGCAGGCAAATCCACCCCAAGTAGAGTTGAGACTCCGCGAAAGATAGCAGTCAGATCTTCAGCTGGAAGCTCGGGTACAGAAGCAATCAGGATATTACAACCCAGCGAATTGCGCTCCAGTTCTGCCAATCTATCCTCTAGGGCAGCAATCTTTGTGTCACGAAGCTCACACTCAGCAGACAGGTCGACGACTTTGGTATTGAGATCTGCAATGATCTTCTCAGTGGACTCAGCGAGACTTTGAATCTTAGTTGAGATTCCTTTGACCTCAGCAGGCAGCAGTGCCAGTTCTTTAAGCTTCTCAGCAAACTCTGAAACCTTTCGGGTCTGCGAATTCGAGGCCACCTCAAGCATGTCAATTTTTGCACTCATCACCGAGTCGCGCTCAGCCTGCGATTTAGAGCTTGATTTAATTGCCGCCAGTAGAGTCTCCAAGGTAGGAGGACTGGATGCGGCAGCACCCGAGTGCAGGACTGCTAAACGCATAGTCATCCGCCGAACTGGAAGAGCAGGACTCGCACTTTAAGCACGACTTACCATCCATTATGATTTTAACGAATTTCATACAGTTTGGATGGTAGTAGCTACGGCAGACAGCACAAATCACGGGAGACTCTACCTGCTTTTTGCATTTTTTGCATCCTTTTATCGGCTGTGACGGAGATTTCTTAGCAGCAGACGCATGGGTTCGAGATAACGACGAATTAGGCGAGTCCGGCATGGCAGTAATGCGAAGCAGACAGGAATACACACACGCACGAGCAGTAGAGCGTGACGAGCTCAGGAGATCAAGGTCCACAATAATAGAGTCTAACACATACAGTCAGATATCGATAAGCACCAGCGCGCACACACCAGTAGGCACCGTATAACGCGAGAGCTGGAGAGAGATCGGGCGAGGCAAAACTATTGCATGAAACCGATCTAAGTGCAGTATCTGCACTATTCACACACTGAACCGACCGATAAAACACTCAAAGCAAAGATAATCAGTTAGCGAGTATACTGTTCACAATTGCAGAACCATTCAGTGTCAAGGCCCAGAGAAAAAGTCACAATTTAGCGGAGGACTCAAGCGAACGACATGTCAGCACCGAGGGCGTAGCGAAGTAGTGGTAAGGAGTGAACTAATTGTAAGGAAGAGATCAAATCAATCTTTGCTAATACATCCAGTGCGATGTGACTGCACTTATTGTACGTAAAAAACATTTCGAGGGAACTAGGTACCTCATACTTCTATGTGGAACTTTGCAGATTTGGTTCTTCTGGGCCCTGAGAAGGGTTTGGGTGAGCCTTGGGACGGCTCATAACAAAAGTCAAGTTTTCTATCGCCAAACGATGAAAAGACACGGGGGCAATACGATAAGACAATTTTATTCCATACATGACCGGTAAGGCCGATTTCGCTATCTATTTTCGGGGGCCAAAGAGCGGTTTTACCGACCGAGAAGTTTCTACTCCCGCTGTGGGAGTGAAGACAGTGAATAAAGAATTTATCTACCAGTTTGCTCTGCCGTACCGACCAAAAGACCGTGAATAAAGAATTTATCTCCCTAGGGAGATAAATTCTTTATTCTAGTTACGTCACATAACATAAAATGTAAGCACTGATCTGCCCGCGAAATCGGCTTCCGTTCATGTATGGAATAAAATATCGTGTGCACCACGGTCGCATCAGACGTTTTCGCTCCCTCGGTGGATACCCCCCTCGCCTTCGGCTCGGGTGGCAAACCCACGCTCGGGATCGAAAACGTCCTTTGCTCCCTTGGTGCATAATATACTATTAATTTCTGCTATCGTTGCGTCATTAGGCTCGACTGAAAGCCTCAATTCGAGGTCAGCTATAAGGCTATTCGGTAAGTGATGGTGAGTACTATATGAGACTGGAATTCAACGGTGTTTTGAAACCAATTGATTGCGATACGAACTAGGACCATAACTATCGAGGAGCAACGACGACACCTCACCATAATACAGCTGTGGACTGAAGTACATAAAAACTGCGAGAACCGAACAGTGAAGATTTTTAACTTCCCGTTTCTCTGTTTTCAGAGAAAAAAGGAAGTTATTGTGATCACCCCAAAAATGAAAATTTGAGTTTTCACTAAATCTTCACGTTTCGAGGTCCAAAGAATCACCTCCGACTATTTTCAGTTTGACGTCTGGGTATGTGTATGTGTGTGTGTGTGTGTGTGTGTGTATGTGCGTGACCACATTTTTGTCCGCGCGATATCTCGAGAACGCGTGGTCGGATTTTGATCGGCTTGGGCTCAATCGACGGGGCTTTTCTTAACTTAGAACTGATTAGATTTTGGCTTTCATCGGATTAGTACTTTTTGAACTATTCAAATAACAAAATTCTAAAAAACACAACAAAAATGACAATATCTTGAGAACGAATCAACGGATTTCAATGAAATTTGGTACCATATGGTTTTTTTGATCGCCGATCACGAATCTTAAGTCAGTTTTGCAAAATTTCATTTGGCGTATTCGATATGCTGCAAAAAAACTAAAAACATTTGGATTTGGATGAAACTTGATACTCGTAGGTTTTTTGGGTCACTGATCACGAATCTGGAGTCCAAAAACATTCGAAATCTTACGGAAATTTGTACTCGAAGGTTTTTTGAACCGCTGATCAAGAATCTGAGGTCAGATTTACAAATTTCAAAATAGCTGAGAACAAAATAAATAACGGGAAGTTCGAAGGCTGGCTCATAGTCAGCCCAAACCCGCTTGTTCTTCCTGGTATGATTGAATCCAGAAGTTCTTTGGATCAGGCTTCGACTCGCTTCGGTTGTAAGATCACATTATAGTAAAGTGTATAGTTCTCCAGTCTATGTAGTAATAGAGTCCAACATCATGTGAGTAGGCAGACTCTTTGTAGAATTCACATAAATGCTATTTTCTGTTCCGAAGACAAGCGATTACTATACAGAAAGTATTAAAATTCATCGCGATTTACCAGGACCAATTAACTTGACAGATTACCAAGGGACACTGCGTACACTTCATCGATAGCCATGCAGTTGCAATGGGTTTTTTCGGTCATCTTGATCGGCGTTACACTTGCAGATGACAATAGCTCCACAAGTGTTGTAGAAATCCTTGAGAATTTCTTTCTTGGTATGCCTGGAGACACGCAGCCGCACCCATACGCAGCCGCACCCACGGTGCGTATTCATCCATGGAAGATTTTACTGAGAAAAAATTAGAAAAATATGTCATGGCAGCCCATCCAATCTCACATACTGCCTTAGATTGTTAGACCTTTTTTTTCCATAGCCTGAATTGGTAGCTTCTAACAACTACATGGTAGAAGTCCATCATGTTAAGACTCGTGACGATTACATACTCGAGATGCACAGAATCCCGGGAAGTCCTACGTGTCCTCCAGCCAATAGCAAACCCATTGTCTTTCTGATGCATGGACTATTTTCAACCTCAGCTGATTGGCTCGTCTCGGGGCCTGGAAAGAGTATCGGTAAATTTATCTTATTTTTTCCCGCATTTTAGGAAAGGAAGATCACGTCACGAGTAAACTTATTCTTCCAACAGCCTATCTCTTGGCAGATGCTGGATACGACATTTGGTTGGGCAACGCGAGGGGTAATACTTATTCCATGAACCACAGCCGAACAGTTAGTGACGAACAATTCTGGAATTTCTCCTGGCACGAAATTGGTTACTACGATCTTCCTGCCATGATTGACTATGTTCTTGAGAAAACGGGACAGGAGCAAGTGGTCTACATCGGTCACTCGCAGGGAACAACTACGTTCTACGTCATGGCTTCCACGAGGCCCGAATACAATGGCAAGATCAAGGTCATGTTCTCTTTGGCGCCCATCGCTTATATGGGACGTATCTTCAATCCTTATCTGAGGACACTGTCTCTTGGGACTACTCTCATAGAAGTAACGAATCAGTCTGTTCACAGTTGGATTTCCAAATCTACCGAATTTTTTATCTTACGATTATTGTGTTTTGGATTTTCAGACGTTTTTCCATGTGACAGGCATCTACCGACTCTTCGATTCTTCCCATTTCGCACGTAAAACTAGAGCAGATCTTTGCTCGAATTACATTCTCGCAAAACTAGTGTGCCAAAACATTCTTTTTCTCTTCGGCGGATTTGACGAACCCCAGTTGGATGTTGTGAGTTCCCAGGGAAGTGGTATCTGGCGCCCCCGCGATAGGCAACTGAACATACACCTGTAATTTGGTTGGCAATGCCACGTTGTAGCTCGCCGCCGAAAAAATTGCCGCGCTACAACGCATGGCATTGCCAACCAAATTACAGGTGTATGTTCAGTTGCCTATCGCGGGGGCGCCAGAACATACACCTGTAATTTGGTTGGCAATGCCATGCGTCGTAGCTCGGCAATTTTTTCGGCGGCGAGCTACAACGTGGCATTGCCAACCAAATTACAGGTGTATGTTCAGTTGCCTATCGCGGGCGCGCCAGATACCACTTCCCTGGGTGTACATCATGTTGAAGTCAACCAATGTTAACACTGAACCAATGCGACCCGAATTATTTCTTTCATAGGATTTAGTGCCAGTAATCCTTGGGCATTTTCCGGCTAGTTCATCGGCTGGCCAATTCATCCACTATGGCCAAGCAATACTATCTCACAAATTCAGGCAGTATGACTTCGGCGACAACGAAAACAGGAGAAGATACGGCTCCGAGACGCCACCGGATTACAATCTCAGCTTAGTTACCGCACCCGTTCACTTATTTTACAGTGAAAACGACTGGGTCTCTAGTCTTTCGGTAATTTGGTCCCGAGTTTTTTTTATTCACTTCTTTCTTCAAATATCCGGGGTGTAAAAATTAAACCAATAATTTCTTCCTCACTCAATTTTTTCATAGGACGTGACTCAGTTGTACCACGAGCTCGGGAATCCGATCGAAATGTTTCGAATCCGCTACGCGAAATGGGAGCATTTCGATTACGTCTACGCCAGGGATGCAAGAACGTTTGTCTTTGAGCCCATCATAAATACACTAGCGCACACCTACGGTCTTCCGTCCTCTTGCGCCTGATTCATCTCGCCATTCGTTTCGTATATACAGTATGAATAATCGAACCTTTTCCTGTTCTGAAAATTATCATTCTGTCCCCGCTGTTTCAGAAATAGAGGATTTTTTTTCTGAATCATTAGATATTTCCCGAACTCCCAAAGGACTAATCTGAAATTTGTGTAAAATCTCTAAACGTAAGAGTCTAGTGCAAACTGAATTCTGCATTTTTTTTTTAGTAATCGCAATAGCTTTCCTTTCTGTATATAGAAGTGGAGACTTGAGAGTTCATGATTCAACGATTTCGAAATATAACATCGCTACTGATAACGGCACGGAAATATCGATCATTTTTCACCACCCGTGGAATGAATTGTGTGGTGTTCAATTGTCATGCAATTTTTCGATTTTAAGTTGTAATTAAATTGTAAAACTTCGAAACAAATCAGTATTTTTGATAATCTGTCCACTGCAAAATAATGAAATAACGATAAAGCACTCATTATCAATCCATGAATCAGAAAATAGGGGTGCCAAGCACCTTATTTAAACAGATTCATACATACATTTTCTTTCTCAATTTTAAAGCACTTTTGCGATTATTCAACGTGGAATGGGATTGATGAATGGAGCGACGACTCGAGCAACGACTGGGACTGGAGCAGTTGTCCAAGTTGTTCTTTGATCTGAATGCAGTTTCCCCGTGTTTTAGAACTTATTTCGATATCGAAGTTATGAAGAACAGTTGTAACCTAGATCATGAGGTCATATTACCACTGTAACTAGTAGACGATATATCGACAATTGCAGTATTATACATCATTTCATAAAATGTGCGACTATCAGCCGACGATAGTCCCTCAGGTACAAGTTATATGCAGAAATATCAACCATGCCTCATCGTCAGTAACGCTATGATCCAATTCATTCGAGCTTCAGCTTTGACATACCTACTAACTATCACTGCCGTGTGTGATCATCGTAACTTGGGTTCTGTGCGGATTTCCTGAACGACTGATAAGGGTAAGACTTTTTGGGGGAAAATATACCGACTCAATTTTCTTATTCAAAGTCCGGCCTTGGATAATTATCGCTGTGCAACGCACACACTTTGTCAGTAGCCCCGCTATACCAGGTATATACATATAACGACTACTTCAGTGAAAAAATATAAAAATTGTCGCTCACTATCGAATAGACGAAATCATACATTTTATCACATATTTCCAACAGAATTTGGCCACCTAGTAAACGCATAATCGACAACCATGAAGCTTCTGCTTTTCTACATCACAGCTTTGTTCGGCTCTGCAGTTGCAGATGACAATGGTACGACGTGGACCCAGCGAGCGTTCGACACAATTTTTGGTTCAGTCAAGGACGCGGCCGCGCCTACTGTACGTGCACATCTTGAGATATTTCAGTGTTGGAACGGAATCATTATGTTTGTACGGTATCGCCTAATTCAATGGTCCTTCAGAATCGTTGCACATTCGTTTACAGCCCGTGATGGTAGCTGAACACAACTACAGCATTGAAATTCATCACGTGGTGACGTCTGATGGTTACATTCTCGAAATGCATAGAATTCCTGGGAGTCCGACACGACCCCCAGCCAAGAACAAACCTGTTTTCTTACTCATGCATGGGCTTCTCTGCAGTTCTGCCGACTGGGTTCTCATGGGGCCTGGAAAGGGTTTCGGTAGATATTGTTATCCGAATGGGATCACGAGTGTTGTACCGACGGTTATCGCCTTACTATATCTTTCCCTTTCTTCATTCAGGATACATCTTAGCCGATGCCGGTTTCGACGTGTGGATGGGAAATGCGAGGGGTAATACCTACTCCAGGAACCACACTTCCACACTGAGCCGTAAGGATTACTGGGCTTTCTCGTGGCATGAAATTGGCTACTACGATCTTCCCGCAATGATTGACTTCCTCACGGCGAGAACTGGGCAGCATAAAATTATCTATGCCGGTCACAGCCAGGGGTCGACTTCGTTCTTTGTGATGACATCCCTGAGGCCCGAATACAATGACAAGATCGATGTCATGTTTGCTTTGGCCCCTGGTGTTTTCAATTCACACATGTTTAACCCTCTGCTGAGGACACTGGCACCTGGCACAAATATTTTGACGGTAATTGACCCCCCCCCCCCCCCCCCTGATTTCTCTCTTAACCTAATTACCGATGAGGTATTTTCAGGCACTCAGTGAGCTGTTCGGTATTTACGAATTTGCGCCTTCCACGCAATGGGAACGCGAGGCTATCGCTACCTTCTGCGGTCACAACTTCATCTCGCGATTCCTCTGCTCTAACGTTATTTTCATTGCGAGCGGATACGACAGAGCTGAACTAAACATGGTGCGTTGATGTGTAAATCACGCTCAACCTATTCTACCACTTCGTTCAACGAGCCGAGTTATTCCTTCCACAGACTATGCTGCCAGCCATTTTCGGACATTTTCCAGCCAGCGCATCTTTTCGCCAACTACTTCACTATGGTCAGGGAATACAATCCGGCAAATTTAGACAGTTTGACTTCGGTTCGTCCGAAAATGTAGCAAGGTATGGCTCAGCTCAGCCACCAGACTACGATCTCAGCCTAATTACCGCACCTGTTCACGTGATATATGGTGCCAACGACTGGCTGGTTGCTGTCGAGGTAATCTGCGACTTCTCATTGAATGAATGTTCGTAAACAATACCCATGTGCTTCGTGTTCAAAGGATGTGACCCACTTATACAACGAGCTCGGTAACTCGGTGGAGATGCGCCAAGTCGCTGACGAGAATTGGACTCACTTCGATCAGACTTGGGCCATCCATGCCAAGGAACTTGTCTACGACCCCATCATCGCAACGCTCAGAAAATCCTACAATTATTCAGTCTCTTAATATTAATATATCTGGCAACCCTTTCCTACCCAAACAAAAATATCTCATAATTTTCTGTTTTAATCTAATAAGAATTTCAGTTTGCATTTAAGCGGTGAATTGATAGCAATGTTACAACTTCCATCGTAGTAGCAAAATATTATAATGTTGCAGAAATAAATATTATCCCGAGTGCAAATCCGATGTCATAATTAGGTACTCCTGCGCTTTGTGATAAAAGTGAAGTGTAATATGCGTATGATCCCAACAATGACTATTTCAATAATGACCTGACCTCAATTCGGCGGTGTTTTTCAATATATTCCACTTCCAAGGTCTCATAAGCGACAATAGTGCAAACTATATAAATAGCAGGAATATTCGTTTGAGGCAGGTCTCTGGAAATTGTTTGCTCGGGCTTCAACGGTGTACATAAAGTCATACTGACAACCAAATACTGGCTCTAACTGTGATTACTTTGTGTTCGAATGGGTACGAATACAGTGACATAGTTAAAGAATGCCTGATAAAAACCTGACCAGGAACCAAGCAAGGGATATTGGAGACGAGATAGTTAATTCTAAAATGAATGATAAGGAATTAATATTGAAATTAATTTTCTATTTCTTTAGCTCAAGGAAGGACCGCCTTTACTCTTAGAATTACTTTTAGAGACTGACTGGTGGTCACAAAGATTCTAAAGATCGCTGCAACCACTTGACTAAACTCTAGACTCTCATATTAGGCTCTAAGGACCTTAGTCCTTATATAAAGCAGAATGTTTTACTTTGCCTTCCTGGCATTCCAATGACTTAATAATCCAATAAGGGATGGCTGGCACCAACATAATATTGTGTGAATAAATGTCTTCTATACTTATTCAATGAATGCGTTTACCTCTCTCACTCTGTTTATCATCCTCATGAATATTAATCATACTAATCATAATGATGAAAATATTAATAATAACTGCACATTTTAGTACTGAGGTCACCACCACAGTATTGAGGGTAATTATTCCAGTTTCGATCACATGAGTTAACAATGCGATAACAATGAGTTCGTGGTTATTACAGCACAAGTAAAGTATGTGTGTAATCATTGAATCACGTATTACTAGCCAAATAGTTGACGAAGACTGAAGTTAGGTTTTAAGGATTCAGATTAGGAAGGATTAAAAAGGTTTTCCAGTAGGAGTGAGAAATTGTTGATTTTTCCTCATTGGTTCGAATAATGTTCAAATTAGTTGGAAACCTTTAATGAAGGGAGATAGGGGTTGGACCCAGTCATATATAAAGTTTCTTAGAATACGTATGCGCGGAGCACGAAGAAAGTTACTTTGAACGCCTAGGAGTTGATAGTAACTTCATTCGTACTCTGCACATGCGCACGGCTGTTTTAGTTACCGAACACGGGCTAAAAACGCGTGAAACATGCACGCGTTGTATGAATTCATTAGGAAGGAGACGAAGGAAGACGAATATGCCAAAGTATAATCAAAGATCATTGACTTAAATTTCGCCAATAAATGAGGAAACGCGTTACGCGGAAATATGATCTTGATAGGAAAAAATAGAAAATGTGGTTTCAAATGTGGGTAAATAATTGGACTTGTTCCAATTCAGGCAAAAGTCATTTGACTACGATGTTATCTCATCCTAGTTGTTTTCCGTGTCGAGCGATAAACTCCTGAACGATGACACTCTCCAGAAAACTTGACAGCTTGTCATATTCTCGAATACCCGATTAATACATGTATAGAAAATTTGTCAGCTGAAATCGCGGTGGCAATGTTTAATCACTGAGATTGGACAGAGCTTGAAACGTGGCTGACCGTCTAGCCAGGATCAACACCGCGAGAACGGCGTGGGCCTAATTTCGACATCGAGGCTGTGAGTGACAGTTGAGATATAGATCATGACGTTATATACGAGTACTGGAACTAGTCAACAATACAACGACGATTGTCATATACATGAGTACATGAAATTTGCAGCTATCAGCCGACGATACTCCCTCAGGTTCAATTTCCATACGAATATAGATCGAGCTCAGTAACGCTTGTTCCACTTCATTCGAGTCTCAGCTTTGACGCACTAACTTAGCACTGCTGCGTAGGATCATCGGAATTACTGACCGACTGAGAAAGTTCAGACTGTTTTCTGGAAAATATACCGACTCAATTTCGTTATTCAGAGTCCGGCCGTGGAGTACCGTCTGTGCAAAACGTATACCAGTAGCCCTGCAAATCTGGGTTGGACGTCTTTGGACGAAAATAATTGTTACTGACTATCGCATAAACAAGATCATACATTCTACCACACATTTCCAATAGACTTTGACCACCTGGTAGACGCATAATCAACAACTATGAAGTTTCTGTTCTTCTCCATCATGGCTTTACTCGGCTCTGCAGTTGCAGATGGCAATGATACGACGTGGACCCAGAGAGCGTTCGACACAATTTTTGGTTCAGTCAAGGACGCGGCAGCGCCTACTGTACGTGCACATCTTGAGATATTTCAGTGTTGGAACGGAATCATTATGTTTGTACGGTATCGCCTAATTCAGCGGGCATTCAGAATCGTTGCATATTCGCTTACAGCCCGTGATGGTAGCTTCTAACAACTACAGCATTGAAATTCATCACGTGGTGACGGCCGATGGTTATATTCTCGAAATGCATAGAATTCCTGGGAGTCCGACACGACCCCCAGCCAAGAACAAACCTGTTCTCTTACTCATGCATGGGCTTTTCTGCAGTTCTGCCGACTGGGTTCTCATGGGGCCTGGAAAGGGTTTCGGTAGATATTGTTATCCGAATGGGATCACGAGTGTTGTACCGACGGTTATCGCCTTACTATATCTTTCCCTTTCTTCATTCAGGATACATCTTAGCCGATGCCGGTTTCGACGTGTGGATTGGAAACGCGAGGGGTAATACCTACTCCAGAAACCACACTTCCCCACTGAGCCGTAAGGATTACTGGGCATTTTCGTGGCATGAAATTGGCTACTACGATCTTCCCGCAATGATTGACTTCGTCACGGCGACAACTGGGCAGCCTAAAATTATCTATGCCGGTCACAGCCAGGGGTCGACTTCGTTCTTTGTGATGACATCCTCGAGGCCCGAATACAATGACAAAATCGATGTCATGTTTGCTTTGGCCCCTGCTGTTTTCATGGAACATATGTTTAATCCTGTGACGAGGATTGTGGGACTTTGCTCAAATATTTTGACGGTAATTTGCCCCCTCCCCTCCCTGATTTTTCTCTTGACCTAATCATCGATGAGGTATTTTCAGGCACTCAGTGAGCTGTTCGGTATTTACGAACTTGCGCCTTCCACGCAATGGGAACGTGAGGTTATCGCCACCTTCTGCGGTCACAACTTCATCTCGCGATTCCTCTGCTCTAACGTTATTTTCATTTTGAGCGGATACAACAGAGCTGAACTAAACATGGTGAGTTCATCCATCATCAAATCGCGCTCAAACCTTTCTGCCATTTAGTTCAACGAGCCGAGGTATTCCTTCCACAGACCATGCTGCCAGCCATTTTCGGACATTTCCCAGCCAGCTCATCTTTTCGCCAACTTATTCACTTTGCTCAGGGAATAAATTCCGCCAAATTTAGGCAGTTTGACTTTGGTCCGTCCGAAAATGTAGCAAGGTATGGATCAGCTCAGCCACCAGACTACGATCTCAGCCTAATTACCGCACCTGTTCACGTGATATATGGTGCCAACGACTGGCTGATTGCTGTCGAGGTAATCTGCGACTTCTCATTGAATGAATGTTCGTAAACAATACCCATGTGATTCGTGTTCAAAGGATGTGACCCACTTGTACAACGAGCTCGGTAACTCGGTGGAAAAGCGCCAAGTCGCTGACGAGAATTGGACTCACTTCGATCAGACTTGGGCCATCCATGCCAAGGAACTTGTCTACGACCCCATCATCGCAACGCTCAGAAAATCCTACAATTATTCAGTCTCTTAATATTAATATATCTGGCAACCCTTTCCTACCCAAACAAAAATATCTCATAATTTTCTGTTATAATGTAATTAGAATTTCGATTTGCATTGAAGCGGTGAGTCGATGGAACGAGGGATTGGCCTGAGGGGATAAGCACATTTTCAAGTGTGTAATTAATGTCAGGGTAACCATAAAAAAAAAAACCTTGACCTATGTTTGACGCAGCCCACTGGAATTATTTGCAGCATGTTCAATGTAATAAACACATGGTGACAATCCAAGTACTTGCTTTCGCGACAAATACGTTATTAGCACAACTGCAGTGACATAGTCGATATAACTTGAAGACTAGCGTGACGAATCGATACTCAATTTATTCATTAAGAAATCGGAAAAGTTTTTAAACCCCCCTCACTCGATACTTTCTCACTTCCGATTCGCTTCAATATCGATACTTCATAGTGACATCGAAAATATCAAATTATTCTCCATAGCATCCCTTTTTGAAGTTCTATCAGTGTGGCGGGATATTTGGATAAACCAAGAAATGAGATCGACTTGAGTGACTTTCCTGTAAAAATAAAATGGAATAAAATATTGTGGTCAATCAGTCGTAACAATTGCTTTGAAAGCCATTCATGTCCCCGCGTACTCTCTTCGAATTGTGTTGGAGGATCGAACTTCCTCACAGAATCACTGCCGTGTCGGTCTTTAAAAATCCCCGGCAGTCAAACTTTTCCCGAAGATTTCAGAATACGTTATGAGGGAATTGAAAAACTGTGAGCGAGGTGTTCAAAAGTCAATTTGAAAACATACTCGTGGACCGACTTTACTGTTTGAAATGGAATAATCCTCGATTCATTAAACACATGCATACATTTGATCATTTTTCGAGTTTATTTAAAAACACGATCGCTTCGTCAGCACAGATGGCTGAAAGAAATACCCTTGACCGAGTGTTAACAGCTGGAAACTTGAAAAAATTTCGGTATTATTTGAAGTACGCGATGCCGTCTCGTCAACAAACAATATCGTACGGTGATAACCCGAGGAATTGAGGCGCTGAAGAGTACCTGCCAAGTAGGTAGGTCACGGTGCCTGAAGTATAAAGCTTGCGACTAGCGTTTTTATACGCTCAATTGGGACGAAACACGAGCTCGTTCACGCTTCCTTGATACTTTTTTACTTACCTCATTATCTCGGAAAAATTATTCACCGTGCATCAGGATTTATTCAAACTATCAAACCACGGAATTCGTGCATTTCTTGAAACCCCTATCAGGTAAGACTTCTTCAAATTACTGCAAATCACTCCCCACCGACGTTTGAATTATAATCAGAGGTAAATTACAAATTTAATCACACGAATGAACAGGCCGTTGATATTGGATTACGGGAGAGGTGATGATGACGTGGCTGGTCGTTTTTGTCGTCGCCTTGATCGGTACTGCGGTTGCAGACGACTATGACGACAAATGGACTGAGGCAGAACTGAACCAAATTTTCACCCAGGCAGAGGTTGAGGCGACAGCACCTACCGTACGTACACATTAAGAAATGCAGACATTATGAGAAATCTGTTGATATTTTCATCCAGCGAATCCGTTTACAGAATGAAATGATAGCCAGAAATAATTACACCGTTGAAGTTCACACCACGACTACCGATGACGGTTATATACTCCAGATGCATCGAATTCCTGCATCCCCAATCAGTCCGGCAGCTCCTGGTAAACCTCCAGTGTTCCTAATGCACGGACTTTTCTCGTCTTCTGCCGATTGGGTTGAAACGGGACCGGGAAAGGGTTTAGGTGAATTGATTACAATTCTTTCTTGGCATAATCATCGGACTATCACGGTCTTCCTTTATCCAGGTTACATCTTAGCCGATCAAGGATACGACGTGTGGATGGGTAATGCAAGAGGCAATACTTATTCCAGACATCACACCAGGATCCTGAGCGATAAGGATTACTGGAGTTTCTCTTGGCACGAAATCGGATACTACGATCTCCCTGCGATGATTGATTACACCCTGGCGACCACGGGGCGAAAGTACCTCGTCTACGTCGGCCACAGTCAGGGCACGACCACGTTCTTCGTAATGACGTCCCAGAGACCTAGGTACAATGCGAAGATCAAGGCCATGTTTGCATTGGCGCCCGTCGCTTACATGGGGCATCTGAGAAGTCCTGTGATGAGGCTTGCTGCCCTCAGCACGAATACAATATTGGTAACGAAATCTAATCATTCTTTTTTATGGTTATCGCTTATCGTACACCACGACGTGACTGTTTTGGCTCCAGGATGTCTTCAATCTGTTTGGAACGTACATGTGGGACCCTTCCCCCCGCGTGATACGAGCACTCAGAGCTGCATACTGTCAGAAAGATTTCCTCTCACAACACTTGTGCGAAAACTACCTTCTCCTCATTGGTGGGTACAATATGGCTCAGCTGAACGTCGTGAGTTGATATTTGTTTGATATTAATCGTAAATTGAAATTATTTAATCAACTTCTCAGTTTATTTCAAAACGACCTAAATTACTTCCGTTACAGTCTATCGTGCCAATCCTCTTTGGACACACACCGGCTGGCGGATCAGTTCGCCAACTGGGTCACTATGGCCAAGAGATACAATCACACAAGTTTGCACAGTTTGACCATGGTCCAGCCAAGAATTTATTGATGTATGGATCACTGACGCCGCCGGATTACGATGTGAGCCTGATCACGGCGCCGGTTCACTTGGTGTACAGTGAAAATGACCTTTTGTCAGCAGCAGAGGTTAGCAGTCGCAAATTTCATTATTTCCTCACAAATCCCAATGTGGATAAATCATCACCGCTACATAATTTTTTTTTCCTTCGCAGGACGTTACGCAGTTGTACAGGGAGCTCGGGGATCCGGTCGAAATGTGGCGGATGCCGGATAAGCGTTGGGCTCACTTCGATTATGTCTTGGGCATTGACGCTAATACCGTCGTCTTCTTCCCCATGATAGAGAGAATGAAGAGGATCTACAAGTATTAAGAATGACAAACTCATTGAATATATACCGGAGAGAAAAGTTAGAGTTGATCCTGCTTCCATCCATCAATTTCATCCTGATCATTTTTACTTCTTAATCAAATATTATTTGTTAATAAAATTATGTATTTAAATAATCTATTTTTGGTTCTTCCGTTTTCCGGACTCCTTGCACATAATTTTACAGCCAAAAATGTAGTTACACATTTCACCTTCATTTCGTGACTCAGGCTGAGTCTGAGTAGGTACTGTCTTCAATCTTGTATGGTGGGTCATATTTTGTATAGTCATATATAGTATAGTCATATAGAATCGATACAGACATTGCTGCCAATCATCGCCAAATACACTCCGGCCGGTGGGTCGATTCGACAAATCGAACGAAGTAAAATTGGAAATTGGAAAAAAAACACAGTATTTTGTCTTTTAATCTGTCCCTAATGGGTCCGTCATCATCTAGAATGACGCAGACCAGGGAAAAAGAACACTGATGGTTAGTCACATAATTTATTCTTATCTCGCGTGGAACTACTGCGCCGAGATCGTGAATCAGTGTCCGATATGATACATTCAGCAAATTTGATTATGGCGTTTTTTAAACCAGTTCGATAATTAATCTGTGATACATGTACATGACTTTCATCGAAGAATCGATAAATCGAGATAATATCATGAAAGATACAGTTTTGGTTATTTTCTCGTACATAACAAGAATCTACAGCAAATAAGGACAGCTGATAAAAATGTTATTCGTATGGTGATGAAATTCGTTCGCAGAACCCAATCGCTATCATTTAACCAGAGTATTATTGCGCGATATCGTTAGTTGTTTCGGAATAATTGGAGTATGTTGAAACTGGTGAATTTGTACACAACAAATTCTTTAGAAAGACGACTCAACTATAACTGCAGTTGATTTCACAATCTCCGAGTGCATACTCGTTTCCGGCAAGCTGACCACTGACCAAAGACCACCGATGACTGATGAGCGTCGATATAGCTCGTGAATCACTAACCGAACCAAGTCTCGTCAAGTTGATCCCTATCACCGTTCTATAAGACAAACCACAAGCGACGTAATTATGCTTCGTTCACAACGATGCGTGTGCTTCATTCAAATGTGTGAATCAATTCAAAGTCTCACCACCAAACTCCACGGGGTTTTTTACTACTTTCTAAAATAAAAGACTTTACGTTACGCTACACGGAATGTCTCATCTCTGTAATTAAATCAAACGGAGGTATATAAATGAGGATATTGCTTTGAAAATACGTCGCGTTCATGATATCGCGTTTGAGCGGGGTTCATTAGGTCAAGTTATACCCAACCTAATCGAAATAAATGTTGAGTGCTTCTTAACTCCGTATCAGTAATCGAAGCTCGGCCAAGTGACATCCTCTCTTTATCAGAAAATAAAGAGTTCGTGAACAGTTGAATGCGAACACTGGAGGAAAAAATGCTTCACTGCAAATCGTTCTTTGTTCTGTACGCGACTTTACTCGTGGGAACTACAACTGCATGGAGTATCAGCGATGTCAGAAATTACTTCCGAACACCTCGAGAAAACAGGGTAATTATGTATATTTATCCGCATGTTTGGAACAATCGACTTTGTCAACGTCAATTAGTGCAATTCTCGAGTGAGTCATAACAGGGGATTCTATTTCTTGTCACTTTTCGAGGGCGATATTGAGATTTCCTACTCTTCTCTCGACATGATAATACGTTATATCATCTATTTCAACCTCGACATCAATTATCGATTATACGGTGGGTAAAAAAATCACTTGCTCCACGTTGGTATCGGGAATCGCGTTGATTCGTACCTTTGGAGCGGATTTGGAAGACCACCAACAATGCTCAGATTCCTATGGCATAGATACCTCGCGAATAATATGATTTTTTTGGTGGTATCGACGGTCGAGCACTGTGATTAACCGTTATCAGCTTTTTCTCGTCAGTTCAATCTCCATGTTCTACCCGAGTATAAATTGGAGAGACACACTTTAACGACCAACGGAACGCAGGACACTACCCTCTACAGGATGCCTGCTGGACCGAAGTCCCCGCCTCGGAGTGGGAAGTTGACGGCTCTTATCCAGCACGGGGTTCTGTGCGATTACCGTCAATGTGCCACCAACCAACCCCTCCTTGCTATCGGTTGGTATCAAAAAAAAAAAAAAAAAAAATTCCTACATTCAAATAGACGACGGAACTGAAAATGCACGTCTGTTCGATTTCAGCCTACCTTCTGGTAGATCAGGGCTACGACGTGTGGCTGGGACAAAGTAATTCGAGTATCGAGAACGTTGTATCGTACGTATAGGTGGTTTAAAAATGGTGCCGCTTCGATATCTTGCGGAGATAATGAGGACCGTGATTAATTTCAGATCGGAGGAATTGGAAAAAGAGCGTTTGTCGCTTGTTGCACAGTACATCTTGGCAGAAACTGAGCAGAGGGAACTCTCTGTAATGTCAAATTTGAATGGGGCAATGAGGATGTTCGGGATAACAGCCAAGAACGACGAACCTGAGCAGCAGGTGAATCGCATATCAGCTAGTCGAAATTGTTATCTTCGATCTTGAGATGAACTTTAAGTATAATTCGTAAATTCGAAATGTTTCAGTCTACTGTTTCGAGGTGGCTCAGCTACATTCCTGGCGTGCAAACCGCGAAGAAATTGTACAACACGGGACGAAGTTATTTGTCGAGTAGGTTCTCCTAGATAAATGAAATTAATCGAATCAAATCGCGATTTAAGCTCTCTTCTTTCAATATTTGTAACATTTTCGGAACAGGCGGTTATGATAAGGTGATCGACAGTTTCGATTATCTCGGCAGGAAGGTCGATTACGTAATCGACGATTACTCCATTCGCGAACTGAAGGTAAACCTTTGCTTTCTTTCCGCACAACAACAACAACAACCAAAAATTCGGCACTTTTAAAATAATAATGGCATAATTATACAGGAGAAGGTACTCAACACGTGGGGCAGTGTGTCAAGCATGGTCGGGCCCACTCTGAATATCGACGATTTTTCCAACACCATTGATCACCCAGACGTTCATCTCTCGACGGTGAGCTCAATAAATTAAGAAATGAATCGTTCTTTGTGAAACTCAGAAATAAAGTACCATTCAATCTTCCGATCTCTTTGGTGGTCAGCCTGAGTTGATAGAGAAGTACGGTTACCAATCAGAAATCCATAAAATTCAAACCGAAGACGGCTACATCCTGACTGCCCACCGGATTTCCGGAGGACCCGTACACCCTGCGAGGCCTGATAAACCAGTGGTGATCCTGCAGCATGGAATTCTGTCCAGTTCCGCAGACTGGATAATTATGGGCCCTTCGAAATCTCTGGGTACGTGGCAACGGTGGAGTTATTCTTGATTTTACTCTTCAGATGTTCTACGATCTCGTGTCATCAAATTCAGGATATCTGCTATCGGACGAAGGCTACGACGTATGGATCGGTAATTCCAGAGGAAACACGTACTCGAAGGCACACGCGAACCTCTCAAGCTCAGATTTTGAGTTCTGGGACTTTACATGGCACGAGATGGGCGTCCACGATCTTCCGGCCCTGATCGACTACGTGCTTCAGACAACCGGGCAAAGGAATGTCTCCTACATCGGTCATTCTCAGGGTGTTACTCAGCTGCTTGTCTTGCTCTCTGAAAAGGAAGACTACAATCTGAAAATTTCTTTCGCTGTCCTCTTCGCGCCGATGGCTTACGCTGGAAATATGCGAAGCCCCCTGCTCACTCCGTTCGCCAGAGTCAGCACTCCGCTCTACGTAAGAATATTGCTTAGATCCCTAAAAAGTATCAGATGCAAATGATCGAATGTACGCTTGACAGTATCTGCTGAGATTGGTCGGAGTAAATTGTTTCCTGCCAACAAATGCATTTCTCACGGAAATCGGACGAGACGCCTGCGAGTCAAGGTCTGTTCTCCAAATCGTTTGCAGCAACTCTCTGTTTCTTGCTACCGGATACGACGATGGTCAGATAAATAAGGTACGGGACTACGGGATGAGTAAGGGACTCAATTATTTTTTTTTCAATGATCCATCTCAAATTTTTAGACAATGATACCAATGATTTTGGGGCACGTCCCAGCGGGAGCATCGACGAAGCAGTTTGTCCACTTTGCTCAACTCTACAACTCGAGTGAGTCTTCTTCGTCATGATTCTGAACAATTTTTTTTTAACAATTTTTAATGCTACTGTTGCTCGGATTTTTCAGAGAAATTCAGGCAGTACGATAACACGTTGTCCTCCGTAAACATTCGTAAGTACAACCAGAGTGAACCACCCGAGTACAATCTTCAGAACGCGAGGCTTCCAGTGGCCATCTTTTACGGGAAGAACGATCTTCTCGCAGATCCCAGGGTTTGTGTTTAAAATTCGTCATTCTAAATAAGAATGTCCAGCAACAAAAAATGGAATTCTTTACAGGACGTGGAGCGACTGGCTAACGAGCTTCCGAATGTTTTGTCGAAACAAGAGGTGGAGCTGGATGAATTCAATCACATCGATTTCATGTACGGCGTTGACGCGCCTAGACTCGTTTATCATCAAGTTATCGAATCTTTGCGACAACGTCGAACCCCGGAGGCCTAGAGTCACGGGGTTATGGTCAGAATAGATGAAGGGCGATGAGCCAGAATAGATGAATTGTGTATCAACCATGTAATAATTGATTCACATTAAAATACTGCTGTTCTGATATTCGATCAATTTCCCGACCTCTAATCTTTACGACATACTCAGTTCCAACTGAATCCCGTAATCCCTGCAAACGCAGTTTTCAACTGTGTAAAGGCCATGCGAATTGTACGGTCTAGTCGAAAATGAATGTAAAAGGAAAGACCATCGATCGATCAAACGGGCAGTCTTCGATGTGATTATACATCTTTATCTGGTTCCTTGGGAGCCATATCGGTAAAAGATCGCTACCAGAAACGCAGATAAAGAAGTATTGATAGCGAGAACAAAAGGAAAGGAAAGGAAAGGCTTTTCCGGCAACTCGGAATCGGCTCAGTACGAGTGCCTTTTATTCTCGCTATCAATCCTTCTTTATCTGAGTTTCTGGTAGCGATCTTTTACCGATATGGCTCCCAAGGAACCAGATAAAGACGTATAATCACAATCAATACTTCTTTATCAATGCTTCTTCTTCTTCTTCTTCTTCATAAGGGACAAAATTTCAACTTGGGAATACACTCATACGAAAATGAATAAAAAAAGAACCGTAACATCCGGGATGCATTTATCGCACGAGAGGAACGTGGGCTGACTGCAAGATATTGAAGAATGCTTGAAAGCCATTCAGATCTAGTAGACAGAAGATCGAGTTGATTCGGAGAGAATCTGACCCCCGTTTCATCGCGAATGAAGATTCTTTGAAAGTTGTAGGTGTGGGAATGCGGTGCTGGGGATGAACAAAAAGCGTCGGAATTAAAATAAAAAATGAACGTGCCTGAAATTTCATACTTGATAAAATACACGACTGCAAACTTCGTACGCACCTCATTATCTCGGTGGTTTATTTTTATTTTCACCATCGCTGTACCGTTCGTTTATCTACGACACGGACCTAAGTGCGCTTGCGCGTTGGTCCAGACCATCCCGTCGACAGCATCCCTCAGTCGAACGTCAGATCTCGTAGCACCCGGGCGCGGTACGAGGTAGAAAATAATCACCCTGTTACGTACGCACAATCACACCCCTGTGGATATTTTTCCCAATTACCAAAACAGTGTTAAACGATTTAGAATGTAGTTCAATTCCACGGATTTATCAACCCCTTCGGAACAATTCACGTTCATGTGATCGAGACTCCGCGAATCAGGGACTCACGACTCTCGGCTCTGTCGTAGAGAGCCTCTTCGATTATGTGTGACATTGAAAGGTGAATGAAATTGGATTAACGACAAATCCTGGTGAAATACGTTGGTGATTCTTATCTTTGAAGAAATTGGAGCACAAATTTTTTTCAAAGCATTGCCACTTGCTCTACTTTTCAAGCGATCTCTATACATGAGCATAAAATTCGGAAACACGGATCGGGCTGGATATTACCGATCGTTTTAACCCCCTTGAAATTCGTTCCAATCTATTCATCCAATTAATTGTCGATAATTTTTCCGGCCACTGGTCGATATCTGTAGCTGCAGCTTGCACGAAATAATCAATAACTGGTACAGCTCTATCCATCGAGTCGTAATAGAGAACGTATATTTCCATTCTAGACGCCTTTCCAAATTACTGATGAATCAAAATCGCGGATTCCTCTTCATCTCAAGACTAGCGTCTCAGACTTGTCTGTCTCTCTCTCTCTGTGTTGTACAAATAAATCAAAAGAGGTGAGAAACCATGGAATTCACAATTTCAATTATTCGGTTCAGGTATACCGGTTCTCACAACGCAGAATAAAATGAAGAAAAGTGGTTGGAAAACGTGAACGGGTATCCCAAAATGAGGATCACCGCTTAAGAGCGATTTTATTTCATCATCATCATCATCACCTCTGATAAGGTGCACCGAAACGTTTACTCATTGAGTCGTTGAGCGAACCAGCGAACATTTTACAACAGCAGCCATCGGGAGAACAGGATGGCGTCGATGAAAATTCAAAGTCGCCACTCTGGCTCCTCGCTCGGGGCCTTCACCAAGACTTATCTCATCCTGGCCACCTTTGGAATCGGTAAAAAAATATACGTCAATTAAAACTGGTATAGCTCGAAATTGAGGGAACCAGCCAGAAGGTCCGTCGAAGTCCGTCTCAGCGACATCCGGCTGTAGAACAATATTTTTTCAACACATGCAATAGTATAGTTTTCAGTCGATCCAAGGGCGAGATACTCGGGCTGATCATTGAATGGAAGTATCGATCATTTATGGCCGCGATAAAGGCAAAGGCATCGGTTTTGCAGCAAAAAAAGAATAGCCTTGCGTATCAAACGATGATCCGGTCACCTATCAACCTTGAGACGATGGTAATGGAGCAATTGCGCAATAATTGCGAGTTCTATTATACCCCTGAAAATCACAAATATGAATAGTCCGTCTATCTCGAGATACTAGAAATAACATGAAAGGGCAATCATCCGGCTTCCGTCTAATGGCATCGCGGCAAGGTATCAGCCCTCGAATAGTCCGCTTGATTAAAGGACGCGGATTGTTTACCACGTTATATAATGGTTTTGGTGTGACTGATGGCTCAACTTGTCAGGGGTTAGGCTAGTCCAGTAATTTGGTCACACCAACGATATTCTCGGCATAGACGGTTGCTACGTTCTTCGGGGGGCACGGTGGGGTGCGGGTATCCCGTTGGCCGTTGTATATCGATTTGGTGCAGGAGGACCACCGGAAGAACGAGGGCGACGGTGGAGCGCGAAGAAGGTGCGGATGGCGCAGGCGTTTCTCGACTGAATGAAAGTTCTGTCCGCCCCCGCGTTCGGCCAAGCCATTCATGATCTTGCGAGAAGAAGCTTCTCTCGTAACTCTAACTATATATACCTACAACCTTCCAAATTTAAGCCATCGAACCACTCGCTACTCCGCAAATATTTATGCAATCTATAAATAGAACGGTTCTGTACACCCTATTGAACACATTATGACGTTTGCATACATCAGATACATGATGCACTTTTTATCGAGTTCCTCTTCTTATCGAAGATGCTTGAATGAAAAGCTCCTAGAGCTCTGAGAAACGTGAAAGACTAAATACTCTAATCACCGTAGGATCAGTCTTGAGTTTCGAAGCGACGACTGACAGTCCAGCCAACAAAGGAGCAGCGAGGCAAATGTACGGCAGCGGCAGTTTGCGACAGACCGCTGATCCGATGGTCCTAGGGACAACCGCCTCTCCGTTTCATAAGAACAAGGATAAATCCGACCCCAGGAATGCCGTACATCACGAAGAAGATCCCGAAGATCCCTACGGCTACAACGGTCAGTTCATGGGCTAAAAATGCTCTGAACTATGCGGACCAGTGCGGACCGGTTCGAGATTATACGTATGCTAACTTTCAGGGCATCCCTACGAAGGACATGGTCGCGGTGGGTACGGTGGTCCAGGAGTCAGGATCCACTACCCCCAAAAGACGCACCAGCTTCCTGGCGACTACCACATACCTCCGAGGATGCCTGTGCCTCTACCGGACCTGGATCCCCACGACGTATCGAGCGACGTCAAGGTCAGGAACGGAGCACCGATAACCGGGGGTATCTATGGTCAAAGTCGACAAGGCAACTTGGGCCGAGTATTGGACCCAGGACGAGGAGGCTTCGGCGGTGTTTACGGAGAGATGGACACTCGCGGTAAGAAACTCATTTTCTTGGGCGCCAGAGGAAACGGAAGTGATACCTTTTGGTCCTCGATTGTTTTAGGGATGGACGAGTCCTACCTGAACCCGGATCGCTCGCGTGTCCATCACGGTCTGCAACGAGGTCACGGAATAGGACCGAATTTCGGATTCGATGGACACTTTTCGGAACACACAAGGCTCATCCAGGACCTAGAGGACGAGAGTGATAGAGCTGAGGCGATTCCGCCGCTGCCCTGCGGGTGGCAGTGTCAGAGGAGCGAATTCCTCTGCGTGCAATCGTGCATTTGTATCTCTTACAGAGGTCGCTGCGACGGAGTGGTGAGGAAACGCGTTTTCATTAACTAATTTTACATCATTTTTCAATATCGATTAAATAGGTGGACTGTGACGTCGCCGAGGACGAAATGGACTGTGAGAACGGCGCTGGATCTGGAAGTGAAAATACGGAGTGCGTGGGCGAGAGAGACGTGCGTTGTCCATTATCTGGAAAGTGTATATCCAGAGATTGGCTCTGCGACGGTGACGACGACTGCGGTGATTTTTCAGATGAAAGCCATTGCGGTAAGTGTCGTAATGATACCTACAAGAATCCCAGAGTCCTTGATCGAACGATCCCTCGTCGCCCTCGCCTGTTGCAGGTACGTCTCCAAACTGCACCGACGACCAGTTCGAGTGCAGAAACGGCATGTGCGTCCCTCGGGCATGGCTTTGCGACGGTGAAAATGACTGCAAGGATTTTTCGGACGAGATAAACTGCACCAAAAAAATGTAAGCCATTTTTGACACGATCTCTATCCGTTCGTTTCGTGGGCTACTTCGAAGTCGTATTAAAAAACGTTGACTCAAAATTTTCTTCTGCCTCGTGGTCGAACGGGCGCGTTTTCAATATTGAAAATCCGATGTCCTTCGCCCAAGATATCGGTGGGGGTGAACTGCCCCGCGTCTTCCACCCCTTCGCCATCGAGCTCGTCGAAAGAACCCACTACCCACGCATCGGAGGCATCGAAACGCTCTGCGTAGGTGTATCGCTCTAACCCTGAGGTCCCTTCATTCCCTGCACCCACTCGATTCTTGCTATCCTCGCTGTCTATCACGAGAGTGAGAATGTGTGGGTGTACGGGATACGTATACCTAGGCCCGATTCCTCACCCCATCTGTTCCCTCTTCGATTCTATTGCCTTATTTCGTTTCTTCACCCATTCCTCCACAGGTTAGAGCGGGGTAACGCCGGACTGGGATTGTGTTAGTTAAAAATCAGAGGTCATCATTTATCAAGGTCCGATGGCTGATGAAGAAAATGACACCAGGGATCGAGGTTCTGGTTTCGCTAGTTCTTATTTAATTTTCAACTTCGTACATCAGTTCATGCGGTCAGTTAATCCTCGGCGCAATTGCTTCAGAACCAAAGTCCTTGCTTCTCTTGTAATGGACTATTCATTCATTATCCGAACGAGGATCGGCTTGAATGTCGTGCCTGCAAGCAATGGTACGACTTCGTAAAGATTAAAGAAGAGATTTATTTCGACATGGGACAGTGGGAAACGTAAAAGTGTCCGGCGTTGCCCCGCTCTCCCCTAAAGTCTATCGATCGACCTTGATAAACTGGTGACGTAATCGACGGACCGTATTTTCCCTCGTATATAATACGTGCCAATGAGTTCGTCAACTGACAATTTTACCTCGAAATTCAACTCTGACATTTTGAGTCAATTAATGTGATCAAATCTCCGCACGTAAATCTGAATCTAATCGATGATGCAATAAAACGATAATGAGTAGATGGGGAAGTATTTGCATAAAAATTGTAACGAATTTTCAATCGAATACATAGGTATATGTGTGTGAAATTCAATATTCGCGTTCTACAGTATATGTATAGAAATCGGATCGACGTGTGTGTGTGTGTGTGAGTGAATTCGTGAATGTCACCCAGTCTGGGTCTCGGTAGGAGTCCGAAGGCGTGGAGTCGGGTGCCCCGTTACCCAGCAACGAAACTGATGTGTTGGTATCGACCGATGTACCAAACGCCACCATCTTGGTGAAAGCTTGTGTTTTTGAATCCGTGAATCCGGGCACGCGCAATCCGGGCAGACGCCCACGACGCACCCATGATCTCGTGTTCACGGTTCCCAACACACACAATATCATGTCTGTGTTTATGTACACCTATTTTCTTCCGCTGCCTTGCTCTATTTATGGGAAATGGAGGTATAATTAGATATATACCCGAACCCCTCAATTTCTTTTCGCAGCAAAAATAATTTTCTTTTTACCATACATTCAATATTTTTGTCAACTCCAATCAGCAATCATCATTATCAGCTAAAACTCTGTTCATCAAAACTCTTGGAGGCAGTTAATCAATCAATCACAAAAAATTTGTGCAATCATCGCGTCATAGCAATGAGATTCTGTCCTGTTTGAGAAATTTGCGGCGGTACACAGCTGTTGCGGGGAGACGCGTAATCTATTGTGGGGTTGGTCGGCATTGGGTTAGGCTAGGTCATGGGGATGGTGAAACCTTTGGGGGAGAACTCTGATCTGACCCCTACGCAATCCCGGCTTTTATACCAGTGCATTTGTAGGGTGTGTCAACAGACTGGGGTGCGGGGATTGTTTTCCCGAAATAGATTCTGCGCGATATTGATTGCGGAACCGAATCAAAATGCTTCAGGGGAGAGCAATTATTCCGTCGCATTACGCGATGAGTGATTGGAAAAATGTTCAATTTCGTTTCAGGGAATGTTCGCAACAGGAGTTCAAGTGTCAGCAGGACGGTAGTTGCATTCCTGCCTCATGGCATTGCGACCAAGAAGCGGATTGCAACGACGGTTCCGACGAGGCCGACTGTGGTTAGTGTGAATTGCATACGACTAGCGTTTAGTTTCACGATCGCCGATTCACATCATCAATTTTCGCTTGCTACAGAAAAAACAGAGGTCCGTTGCAGAGACGACGAATTTCAGTGCGCCTATCCCAGATGCGTTCGTCACGAATTTCGCTGCGATGGTGACGACGATTGTGGAGATTGGAGCGACGAAAAAGACTGTCCAGCTGCTTCAGTGGCCAGTTGTAACGCGAACGAATTTCGGTTGGTGCATCTTTTTCTTTGCAAGGGTCCGTTTTTTAGTTTTGTTCAACAAGCACTGTGTGAGAACGTCTGTATATTCTTACAATCTCAAGATTTACCGTGACCTTCTCTTTAACCGTTTCGTGAAAAACTTCAAATTAGCAATTTTTAGAAGTATTTTGCAGCAGTTTGTTACTCCGGAGCTGGCCCAGCGACCATTTCAAAGACCTGAATAGCACGATTTTACGAGACGAGGGTGTCTACTCATCCGAATCTTATGATTCAGCAGTTCCCTCGATGCCAGAGTAGTCCGTTATGATGTGGAGGTTGAATATTAAAAACTGCAATCGTGGAAAAAAAATGACATCTGTGCAAGCTTGAATTCGCGCCCTTTGTCATATGTATACTGGTCCGATTGTCATATACTGGAAGGTTTTGTTCCTTCCTTTCTTTGTTCAACGCTATTATTACCGCTCCAGATGTTCCGGCGGCAAGTGCATCAGCAATAAATGGGTATGCGACAAGGAAACTGACTGCGATGGTGGCGAAGATGAGGAGATCTGCGACCACCCGAGTCCCCGAGGGTGCTCACCTCACGACGAGTTCACTTGCTCCACAGGCACCTGCGTTCCGGTAAATATATTTTCACCTTCATATCGGGGAAGTAATCGTACATCTACATCCTGTGATAATAATTGTTATCAGCGATTATGGGTCTGCGACGGTGTTCCCGACTGCTCCAACGGCGAGGATGAACAGGAATGCGCGATGACCTGCGAAGCGACGCAATATCTGTGCAAGGCTCCTCCGACGATCAACGATACCGCGGTTGCGACCGCTCAATCGCCCCAAGTATCATCGGCTCATCCGTATCATCGATACTGTATCGCCGTCAAACACGTCTGCGACGGTGGGGCCGACTGTCCCGGTGGAGATGGTGAGGACGAGGCATCACTGCAGCTTCATATTTTCCAGAATTGAACATGACAATGATATTTCATATCGTATTTCAGACGAACTGAACTGTCCGAAGAAACGCAACTGCACCGCTGAAGATAAATGCAAGCAGCAATGCATATTGACAGTGGACAACAAACCAGCCTGCGCTTGCCAACCTGGTTACAAGTTGGCCAAGGATAACGCGACCTGCGAGGACATCAACGAATGTCAGTTCGAACTGGTGAGCATTTTCTCCAAGATACTGAAACTGGGCGAGTGGATATTTTTAAACGACAAATTTTTTATCGACAGGATCCCGTCTGTAGCCAGATCTGCAACAACACACAGGGTTCGTTCACGTGCAGTTGTATGACTGGTTACGTCCTTCGCCCGGACCTGAGGACCTGTAAAGCCTTGGGGGCCAACCCGACGCTTCTTTTCGCTAACAGAGTCGACATCAGACAAGTGAGTGTCTCGCAGTTACGCCTCAAATCTCACCTGCTGCTCTAATCCCACCAATTCACGCCTCAGGTCGGTCTCAGCAACACAAAATATACAGCGATATTGAAGGGACTCCACAACGCCATAGCTCTTGACTATCACTACAAACGTGGAACCGTCTACTGGTCGGATGTATCCATGGACGTTATCCGGAAGGCTTTCGTGAACGGAACTGAACCCGAAGGTAAAATCAACTCCCGTGGTATAGATCTAGAAAGTTTCCTTCCACGTTTCATACCAAATACCATTGCAGACGTGATACGCTGGGGTCTTGAGAGTCCAAGTGGGGTTGCTGTGGACTGGATCCACAATCTCCTCTTCTGGACGGATTCCGGGACTCGGAGGGTCGAAGTGATCACTCTGGACACAACGATGAGACACGTTCTGATATCGAGTGACCTGGACAAGCCGAGAGCCATAGCCGTTCATCCGAACTACGGATACGTCTACTGGACCGATTGGGGTAAGCCAAAGCTGGGAAATAATTGCGCAATCGCTCACTCTCGACGATCCTCTTCGCAATAATAGGTCCAAGTCCGAAGATCGAACGCTCTGACATGGACGGTTCAGGCAGAGTCGCGCTAGTGACAGAGTCGATATTCTGGCCAAACGGTCTCGCGATAGACTACACAACCGATCGAATTTTTTGGGCGGATGCGAAACACCACATCATCGAATCCGCTCACTTGGACGGTACGGACAGGAAGAAGGTAATCAGCAAAGGACTCCATCATCCGTTCGCAATTACCATATTCGAGGACTCCGTCTACTGGACCGACTGGCACTTCAAGAGCATTTCATCTGCGAACAAAGGAAACGGTGCGGGATTCAGGACCATTCATTCCGGTGAGTTGGCCACAGAATGTTGATCGGTAGTTAATATCCTGAAGCACTGAATTTCTGAAAACCCGCGAAATCATTATCTGTCGAAAGGTCTTCACTTTCCCATGGACGTGCACAGCTACCATCCGCAGCGTCAGCCCGACTACAAAAATCGTTGCGGTGATAACAATGGAAAGTGCTCGCACATGTGTCTTCCGAACAATACGGGCTACAGCTGCGTCTGTCCCGTTGGTTTGAAGATCAAACGGGACGGCAAAAACTGCGCGTCTACGCCGGACAATCTACTACTTTTTGCCAGAAAAAAGGACCTCAGACTCAGGCCGATCGATCAGGCTGCACGGGGCTTCGACACCGTCATTCCCGTTGATCATATTCAAAGTGCTGTTGCCTTGACGTGGGACAGCAACGAAGACACGATATATTGGACAGACGTCGAGGCAGACACGATAAGCAAGGCTTACTTGAACGGCACAAATCAGAGCGTCATCATCAGCCACAATTTAGGTTCGTGTCACACTCAATTCAAGGCCTGATCGACAATGCAATCGTTACTTTTCCTGCAGAATCTCCGGCAGGTTTGGCCATGGACTGGATAACGAATAAACTGTACTGGACTGACGCTGGAACGAACAGGATCGAATGTTCGAATCTGGACGGGTCCATGAGGACCCTCCTAGTCTGGAAAGGGCTCGACAAGCCGAGGGATATCGTGGTTGATCCAACTGGTAAGTTACCTCTGACTGCAAATGAATGAATTCGATCACTGATCATCTCTCATTCCTTGAACCTGCAGTCGGATACATGTACTGGAGCGATTGGGGCGAAACGCAGAAGATAGAAAGAGCCTCGATGGACGGTACCGACCGCAAGGTTCTCGTGAGCAAAAATTTAACTTGGCCGAACGGATTGGCGATCGATTTTGAAAAGAATCGACTCTATTGGGCCGACGGTGGGACTAAGAAAATCGAGTATTCTGATCTCAATGGAAAAGGCCGAACGGTTCTGATCTGTGAGTGGAGAATCGAAAACCAGTTGATCGGCGTCTCGAAAGAATACTTTTTTCAATGCGGAACTTTGATTTCAGCGACGGATCTACCGCATCCATTCGGCTTGGTTATCTTCAAGAATAAAATTTACTGGACCGATTGGGACACCCTGAGCATCCACCAAGCTGATAAAAATAATGGATCCAACAGAAGCGTGGTTCGCTCGGGAATATCCGGACTCATGGACGTCAGAGTCTTCCACCGTCATCGGAAGATGATCAACAGTCCCTGCAACAAGAACAACGGCAACTGTTCTCACTTGTGTCTTCTGGCTTCAGGCCCAAGATCATACAGATGCGCTTGTCCGACTGGACTTGTTCTAGCGGTAATTAAAAATATCGATAAGATTTCTGTGACCATGTTATATTCATCGTCACTCGATTACAGCCGGATGGCAAGAGCTGTCCCGAGATGCCGAGCGAATTCCTGGTGATCGCTCACAGGGCAGACATCAGGATAATATCATTCGACGTGAATTACGCCGTTGACATAGTGCTGCCGATAGCAAATTTGAAAAATGCTGTCGGCGTCGACGTCAACAGAAGAACCGGTGAATTGTATTGGACAGATACTGCCGACGATGTCATCAGGAAAGCCAGTTTTGACGGACGGACAATAGAGACGATAATCAACAACGGAATCGAGAATGCCGACAGTTTGATCGTGGATTCAATCGGCAAAAAGGTTTGTACAAGTTTCGAGTACCCACCAGCAGAATTTCACACCGCATCATCTTTCACAGATTTACTGGACCGATGCCGGGCTGAGCAGCATAGAGGTCTCCGAACTCGATGGAACAAATCGAAAGGTCCTAGTGACCACGGGACTCGAAAGTCCTCGGGCAATCGCTTTGCACTATCCCGCCGGTCTCGTATTTTGGTCCGACTGGGGTCACAATGCGCGTATAGAACGTGCCGACATGGACGGTGGACAGAGGATGACCGTCATTGCCGATGAGCTAATGTGGCCGAATGGACTGTCAGTTGACGTGATTGGGAATAAAATCTATTGGAACGATGCCAAAAGACACGTAATCGAAATGGCCGATCTGGACGGCACGAACAGGAAAGTGCTCATCCAGGGCGTCGAACATCCTTACGGACTGACACTCACCAAGGACTTTATCTACTGGAGCGACTGGCTCACGAAAGCCTTACATCGTGCGAACAAGACAACGGGATTGAACAGAACGGTAATTCTAGACAACATGGAGGGAATCATGGACATCCGATCAGTCAGTGTGAGTTTTATCATCGAAAGCGGTCATTTTCTACCGGGTGAATCGGGGTCTTAACATTTCGTGTAATTCTGCAGAGCCAAGATCTCCACATAGCTGAAAACGTTTGCGAAAAGAATAACGGAGGGTGTTCACATTTGTGTCTGAGAAATCCCAAGGGATACTCGTGCGCTTGTCCCACCGGAATCCTCCTCAACGAGGACAAGAAGACCTGCAAGCCGACACCAACGAGTTTCCTCCTGTTCGCGACGAGGAAAACTCTCGCTAGAGTTTCCTTCGACACTTCGGACATGTGGGGCGTGACTCTACCCGTCAGCGACATCCACAACGCGATATCGGTTGATTTTCACTGGGAGAAACAATTGATCATCTACTGCGACGTCAATCTTGACATAATCAGGTGAGTTTGACCTTCAACTCGACGTTTCCGAATTACTTTGCTAATCGACTATCTTGCAGGACCGTGAACATCCAGAATCTATCGGACACTCGTGTGATAATCAACTCAAATCTCACATCTCCATCCGGCCTGGCTGTCGACTGGCTAGCCAACAACATTTACTGGGCTGACACGACAAGGAAGGTGATAGAAGTCGCGAGGCTCGATGGAACCAGTCGCAAAAGGGTCCTCGAGGAACTCGACGAACCAAGGGCACTCACCGTCTTCCCGAAGAAGGGGTACATGTACTGGACCGACTGGGGTGATCGCCCTAAAATCGAAAGATCTTATCTCGACGGCTCCAGCAGAAAGGTGATAATATCCACAGACCTGGGCTTCCCGAATGGCTTGGCTATCGATTACGAGAATAAAAAGTTGTACTGGGCCGACGTACTGAAGGACAGAATCGAGACGGCCGACATACACGGACAGTACAGGGTCCAACTGGTACCGGAGGCGACTTATCCTTTCGGTCTCACCCAGGTGACTATCCTCTCTCGTCATGAAATCTTGTCTATGCATGACAGGATCAAAATGATCATTGCTTTCGCTTTCTACAGTACGACGATTACATCTACTGGACAGATTGGTACAAAAAGGCTGTAGAACGAGCCGATAAATCAACGGGAAAGAATCGTATCGAGATTCGAACCGCCCTCGACGGGATAATGGAGATCAAGGCTGTTTCGGCGTCCAGACAAACTGGCTGGAGTCCTTGCGGAGTGGATAACGGGGGCTGCAGTCATCTGTGTTTCTTCAGACAGAAAAATTACATCTGTGCTTGCCCCGACGTCAAAGACTCCAGGCCTTGTTCGACGGGTGAGTCGACCTAGCTTCTTCGTCTAGAATCGCACCATTCTATCGATTTGTTTTTCGCGGTTACAGTGCCGAGCGTGAAAGTACCGATAAGAAAACCAGGCACGGAAAGCGATCCGTCGTACGATTGGGAAGAAGAGCCGACGATACCGTCGCTGCCGGTTCATGTAACGACGACGCCGCACTTCTCGGGTAAATTCGACCCGGATGGACAGACCGGGAAGAGTTTCACGCTGCAGACTGTCGTTATAACGATAGTCGTTATGGTCGGGCTGATAATAATCATATTGATAGCCATTATTCATCTGCTGTGTCAGCGTAAGACGAAACAGAAAAAATATTTGTACCCTGGAAGAAGCGTCCTGACGTTTTCAAACCCAAACTACAACGCGTCGAGCGGTGATGTCGGACCGAGTAATCAGCAACAAGACAAAAAATCTTTCATATGGAAAAGATTGAAGTACGACAAATCTCAGGTACACGTTTTCACCTTGTAGCATGACTTTCACGTTCACCTTTGTTTCAACGTGCTAGAAGCTACGAAGAATCATCCACGATCCAAGATACGTGGATTCTTCTTCGACGGTTAACAAATTTTTCTCAAAATTCGCACGTCACCATATGCTTTTGTAGATAAAAGAAACGAAAAAGAAAAAGATATCCTAAAGTGATATATGTTCTTTTTTCCCCCACTGAAACATTGAATTATTGATTGAATCGAATGAATTAATAGAAAGCTAACACATCCAAAGTTGAATGCCCAATCAAACTGCAGCATTTGCCACTTCACTTTATACAAATGAATGAAACAGAAACCACCTAGCGCCTAAGCTACCTGCTACGTAGTATTTTATGCGCAACCTCCTACGTTAGGTAGATCAATGAATTGCAATCAAATCCTGTTTTCAAAATTGAAAACGTCCGTATTTTATTTTGATCTTGGACTCGACGGTCCCATTCGATTCCTTAATTTGTTTTTATCCAACCGTTAGTTGCGCATAGAATTCGATCTAAAGATCATGACAATATCTCTAAGGGAGCCTCGTTATCGACAAGTCTGTAAATTTCGATGAAAGATGAGAGAAAGAAGAAGGAACACTCAGACCAGCGTACCTTTAAAATTGTACAATTAATTAATTGCACATTGAAATATTTTTGTTAAAACTAAAATTGATTAGAATTTGTATAAGAATATAGAGAATGTATGGATAATATAAATATTATAAAAATAGCACCAGCTATACTATAGTTACGTTCATTAAAACGACTGATATCGAAAATAACCGAAGAGTTTCACATACATACAGCTTTGATCACGTCTCAAATAAACAAATTTCAAAAGTAGAACAATAATTTATAGTTTACTTTCCGTGATTGAAAGATAGAATAGATGAGTAAAAAAAAAAACGTTAATGAATAAATAATCGTCGATAAAAAAAAAGAAGAGATTTAACACGTATCACGCGATTGCCTTGAAAATGACGCAGAGGAAAGAGGAAAAAGTTGCATACAAAAAAAAATCAATTACGCATAGTGTAAGATCACGATTGGGCATATCTGCACGCTATTGAACTTGGATGGATTTGTTACGCACTGAGAAAACGAAAATTATTTCAAATAGTGAAATACCGATTCAAGAGAAATGAAAAAGAATTATAAGAGGCAACAAAAAAAAAAATCAATAATTCATTGTCTTGTCAATATAGGAGAGAGTGTACGAAGATAATGGACAGACCTCAAGTCCCGAAGTGGTGTCTCTGATTCCACCATCAGCAACTCCGAGCAGCAGTAGAGCTCCTTCAGTAACTCCGAGGGAATCTTCACCGCCAACGTCACTTCCGCACGTCACTCATCTCGATGGTTAGATCATTTAACGATGCAATAATTAAGAAAAAAAAAGACACTTGTATAATTGCAGTAAATTTTATTTTATACATAAACACAATTTTTATTTATTAAAATATTTTCTTATCCACAACCGGTTCAGAATTTCAGTAATTTTACTTCTGGGATTATTCAGTTCGTTTTATAAAATATAAGTTCGATTTTTATACGCTTTTATCGTTCAATAATTAATACTCGGTGCTAATTGATACATTTTCGGGGATTGAAAGATCGGTGAATGATATTTACTCGTTACCGACAAACTAAAACACTATTTTCAATTACAAGAGTGCATACTTCGGCTGTTATATTACCTACTTCGTCGTTTTTCCACGGAATTTTAAAATGGCTAAGACTGACCAAACGCCAATCTCAGTTTCCGAATGTTATTTGGAAAAAAAGGAAAATGAAAAAATTCATTTAGAACTATATTCTGGTGGAAAAGTAATCGAACCCACGTACCAAAAAAATTATCACCGCGAGTCGAAATAATTTTGACTTTCAAGAGTGTAACAAAACGAGAATGGAAAAAAAAAGAAATACGTAATGATTAAAAAAACAAATGTTCGATGAATGATTTCACTCTATTGAAAAACCCCCAAAACAAGGGAAAATACAATTATACTTACATTATATGTACTACACCAACAATTTACGAGAATATATTATATACCTGAAAAAAAGAAAGAATCAAGCGCACGTGAATAATACTCTACAGTTATTTCGTAATCACAACCGGTATATTATATAACGATTATAACTTCGGTAGAAATGTTCATTAACAAAAACAAAAAATTTACGTAATATGAAAAAATGAAAAAACTAATTACTGTTATTTGCATAGTTTCGAGTTGAACAATCGCTGAACGACTCAGGGCTTACTTCTTTTTCGATTATAAAATTATAATTTGCAATTAATCATAGTCATTATAAACGCAATTGTTCTTCACTATATGGTATCAAATCATTTGCTTCACAAATTTTTACCACAATCGTGTGAGTATTTCGTGTGAATGGTGTATTATATGTATTATAAAGAATTTAAAAAAATTCAAATTGGTTATTTTGAAGAGTAAAAAAAAAAGAAAAAAAGGTCCCGATTTGTATAAAGACTGAGAAAAAAAAACGGTTCGAGAAGAGAGAATAATTTCGATCGAATATAGTGGTCTAAATAATATATGTACTATACATGTTATAATGTCATCGTCAAACCCTAATTCATTTAATAGATCTGTGTTGCGTGGATGATGCGTGAATTTACGTTATGTAATTGAGGTTCTATATTATATTTTTTAAATTTATTCTAAATATCGTTCCTTCGCAAAATGGTGACCGTCCTACGAAATGCGATTGTATTATTAACGTATATATGTGTATAATAATAATAGGTATATTTAAGAAAAATAATTAATCTCCTCGTTTAAAAAAAACCGAAAATATTCATTAAGAATTTTTCCCATTATATATACAATAAATAATGAAAGTAAATGGAAAGATAAACCGCTGCAGTCGAAACAAAAATGATCATGATTCGAGAAAAATAATTTATACAGACTCGTTGATTATAGTTTACGTAGATGGTTGGTCAGTAAAATATTTATATAACACATTTGGCAAGTGATAACGTCATATTCATAATGCGACCGCGTGTATTATGTTATTTCTATTTTTCTACAAAAGCTATATATATTTTTCGTACCGTTAATATTTTCTTTTTTTCATACGTAGAAACTTATATAAATATAATTATACAATCATTGATACGGCGCAGGTTGCTGTCATACTGTATCGTTCAGTCCCGGCGGGTCTAGGACATCACAATTAAGCATATCCACGCAATACAGTTTTTTTGCGGGTCATCTGCTCATTTTATTATTTTCACGTATCGGCGTAGATTCATATTATAAAATATAATTGTTTTAAAAAAAGGACATGTTCTCGTTGAAATATACCGATTCGTTCACGTACGTGTGAAACTCACGTTCATATATCTGTACAAATATACTCAGTCAACCCTGGTGAAAATAATTTCTACGAAAAAACTACGAATTTCCACGAGAAACTACGAAATCAGAATTCGTAGAAAATCGTATGAATTTGTATAAATTTGTAGTTTCTCGTAGAAAATCGTAGAAAATTTGTAGAAAATTGTAGAAATGTGTAGAAAATCATACAACTTTGTTCGGGTAGATACGAAGTTCTACGAAAAATTACGAGATTTTACGAAGAACTACGAATTTCTACGAAATTTCTACGACTTAACACGAAAAATTACGAAAAAAAAGGAACTTTCAATTAATGAAAAGTGTAAAATGAATTTCATAAACTTTCGTAAAATAGTTAGAGTTTTTACGAATTTCTAGGATTTTTGACGATCTTCTACGATTTTCCATGAAAATATACGAAAATGAAAAGTCCTACGAAATCGTCATAACATTTCGTAAATCTTCGTAAAATAGTAAGAATTTTTACGATTTTTTAAGATTTTCTATGGACAAATACCAGAATACGAACTTCTGAAAAATTGTCATAAAATCGCGTAAATTTTCGTAGAATAGTAGGAATTTTTACGTGTGTCTACGCTCTTCTACGACTTTTTACGGAAAACTACGAAAATTCGGATCCCCAATAAAATGTAATGAATGTCGTAATTTTTTTCGTAGAATACTGAAAATCTATACGGAAAATTACTATCTCATACGAATTTTCGATCTTCAGAGAATTTTGAATGCTGCAAGACCAGTAAAAGCTAAATTACGTAAAACGGCGTAAAATATTACGAAATTCTACAATTTTCGACAATGAAATAAGAAATTTAAGTCTCTCGCATATTCATGCATGTTCCATACATCTCATTGACGTTCGATTGTTGATAAATGTGATATTCATTAAGAGAAAGAGTTGGAGAGGGTTGAAGACCGAACACATAGGTATGAGCAAAGTTAAGCACGATTCGCCGCGGTTAGTACTTGGATGGGTGGCCCGTTCCAAATGAGCTGGGTCGAACCTCTTTCGGGGTCGTTTTTTTTTTTTTTTTTTTTTTTTTTATATTTCCATAAACATGAACTTGAATTAATATACAGGTGTGAAATCCAGGTGAATTCCAAAATTGACATTCTCACTTTATTCTACGACGATTTACGAAAATCCCTGAAAAAAAACTACGAAATTTCCTGTAGAATCTCGTAAAAATTTCGTAGAGATTCGTAGTTTTTCGTAGATAATTATCTACGAAAAAATACGATTATCTACGAAAAAATCTATGAAAAACTATTCACATGTTCCAATTAATGTAGAACCACGTAGAAATGGACGTACAAAGTCGTAGAATTATTTTCACCAGGGAAGTTACAAGATAATTGATGAACTCTATCTTGGAACATATAATATTCATAAATTATAATGATGATACGCCTGTTACGTTGACAAGGATGAAACACGGTGGAGCCGTGATTAGATTTTGAAATACACGGCCTTGACTATAATAGTATTACCCGGATATTATACATGTATCGATGACAATTTAGGAAGACCGTCTATTGTGAAAATAAATACAGAATAACAAGACCCTAGTGGTTTAACGAAAAGAAAAACTAGGGACAAAAATAATATCAAATATTTTTAATGTTTAGATCTTCAAATTAGAAAATGATGATATGATATATATTATTATTACTTAGATATCATAATTATAAAACCGGTATGTTAATATCCAAATTATTATCAATATGCATGCTATAACATACATATGTCTATTTAGAGCTCAAAGATTCTATGTGATATAGAATGAAATCTAAATCATTATAACCACGAAGAAGTAACGCAATGTTTATGTATAATATTATATATTCAAATTGAGGTTGTTGGGGGAAAAAAAAAGAGAACGAGAAGAAAAAATTGCGATCGAATTTGATCACGGTAATAAAAATACTCGATGAAACGAATAATGACAACAAATAATAATAAGACATTGTTATTGATTATGACACCGATATTCAATGTTTGCACTGATATACTCAAAGATTCATCCCCTTCATGCATTGAGAAATATTCAACCGAATGTGAGTTCGATCTTTCGAAAATTACATAAAGTGAAAACGTAAAAATTAATTATAATACATAGGCAATATTGTTATTTAAAATATCCAATTAGTTTTCACATCCTTTTCGTATAAATTAATATGATTGTGTTTACAACAATTAAATTTTGTAAGCATCCACATACCCACATTTGAATGGAATATTTTTTCTCTCTCTTTGTTTCTTGTGTTTTTATCTAAAAACGTAATTATCGTTAAAACTATATCCACATGCCCTTTGTCTGTGAATAAAAAAGAAAAGAAATGTATTTGCGAGGTTCAAGGCTCAGGTGAACCAAACAAAAACATTTCAATACAATACAATATTGATTAATTAATGTATAAATTAATCGATAAACGTGAGAATCATTCCTTTTGGTATTATGAATTGTAATTCGTTATACTGATATTATAATTAGTAAAAATCGTAATACCAAATTAATGAATAATAATAATAATGATATTGATATATGACATCTAAAATAAGAGAGAAATTAAAGAATTAATAATTTATTCAAAATGTCCAAAACTATACTATATATTACTATAGTGAAAATATGAAAAATCATCGCGATAAATGTTAGGCAGTGCCATAAACAATTGTAAGAAAGAAAACGAGGAAAATACCGAAGCAGTATTTTTCAGCTTTTCAATCGATTGGCTTTTCATTGAAGATAAGAAAACGGATTTTTTTTTACTCTCACACAAATTGAGTAAACAAATTTATTGAAAAAAAGTTGAGGATAGATGATTTAGTATTTGAAAATGAAAATGAAAAAAAAACAGAAATAAATTTCTATCACTCATATGATATTGGATTTAACGCGATTGTAACTATAGTGGATAAGTTTCAATTGACTCTTTATTCACTGCGTATTTAAAAACTCCTAACGTTAACTACTAATTATTATATAAACTGCAGCAGTAAGTACTTAATTGCTGTGAAATAATTATAGTCATATTCCGCAGCATAATAATTAAAGAGACGTATTATTTGGCAAATTAACTGATTCGATAAAGAAACTCGTGAAGTTATATACGATCGTGAATAGAAAAAGAAATAACATGTTTTTATAATATATTTATACCTAGAAAATTGATTATTCGCGAATTGGAAATCGGTTACTCCCAATTTTGCGTCTTTATAGGCTTTTCGACATTCCATCGCATACGGTATTCGTGTAAGAAATGTATAAATTTCTTTATTTAGAAAAATAAACGTATATTTATAATATTTTTTTTCATTGATAATAATATGAGATTTTTCGGTGCATTGATTCTGCCAAATGCTACGAACTCTCAAAATTCGGTGCCAAAAACCATATTACATATAAATGTGTACATAAGTATATAATTGTATTAATTATCATATAACTAATAAGAGGATAATATTATTGTACTATTTGTATAGGAGTTGTGAGTAATTTTAGAAGATTGTTTAACATATTTGTACGCCGTGTTGCCCCGCATGGCGTGAAAATAAACTATTCTGTATCCTATAAATTTTTCATCTTATACCCTACATCCATCAATGATCAGATTCACCCTCGATCGCGACCCGCGGGTCAATGACCTTTTGAATTCTGACGCAACGTCCGCAGCTTCGACTCCTCGGACTAGATGGCGCCAGGTGACACTGAAAGAAGCGCCATCCGACTCCGACCCGAAGAACTAGGAGGAGCGCAGAGCGCACGTTTGAAAATAAAGCCCGCGATTTAATATTATCAGAGAAATTGTTAATTAGTGCGAAATAATCGTGCCTGAATTAATTTTCGACACATATTACTGATGAGATGAATCATTGCTTGAGAGTTGATGGAAAAATTTTGTATTTTTATCGATAGAAACATAAGAAATTTTATATTCTTGAACTTTATTTTTATTCGTGAATATTTATTTCAGTTTTATTGAAAGAGTCGAAAGATTATCGATAGAATAAATAGTTTATTTGATCTACAATAGAAGCTATACACGAAACCACTACAAGATCGTAACTTATTAATAGGCAACAGATCATCATTATTAATTACATTTCACAATGTTTGAATTATTATTATTTTTCCTTTTTATACACTAACAGTGTGACATATCTTCAATCGAACACTGAGTTGATATACGATTTTAAATTCTAGTCTGTACCTGGATACAGGAAATCGACCATATCGCAACAGTCACTGCGGTTCCGTCAATGAAAATTATAAGTATTTGTAAACAAACATATTTGATTATTATAAAAGAATTCATGCATGTATTACAAATTTAATAAAATGGCACAGCTAGTCAGAAGTAAAAAAAAAATCAATTTAAATATTATCAGCTTTGCTAATAATAAACAGCCGAAGAATGTTAATTTCATCGTAAAAGTTTTAGAAACGAAGGTTTACGTGGTTTAATAGATTTAGTGACCTGACAGAATCACATTTTTAAGCCACTCACTTGCTACATCACATTCATTCGGTATATCACATTCAAAATTAAAATCCCAGGTTCATGTATTCATTCATAGTTTTGCGAAACGGACGATTTCTAGTCCGTTTCTATTGAACGTAGAACATTGTTGCAAAAACAAGAAAAAAAAGAGAGACAGGTATATACTGGATCAATTTACAGATGGAATCTGTATACTTGTTGACACTTGGAATGGTTTATAGTTCTGTAATACTAATTTACGTATGAGATACAGAAAATATTCTTTCCACACGTGGTTTGAAAATAGATCGTATTTCTTCATGCAAATATTCTACAATATAAAAAACTTATTGAGAAAAAAATTAATTCTTTTAAAAAAGTAATAGAGAATTAGCACACGATTAATAATAAATACACATTAATGCTTACGATTTTTGGTATATTAGAAACTAGGTTGTATATTGTTACTTGTGTATTAAATCTAATGTTATTTACAATATATTTTTGTTAGTCAAAGAATTTATGCAAGTATGAAGGATAAGCTAAAAAAAGAAAAAGTATATCGGTTCTAAATAAATTCTGCAGTCTCGTGTCTAAAACGATATAAAATTATAAACAATTTGATTGTAGGAAAGTAACGTGATTACTTATGATAAATGCTCCTATTCTAAAATTGCAACGGTAAATAGTTGATTATTATACATCCTGCTCAAAAGTGTTGAGTTTTAGATAATTCAAATAAAATTGGTCCTTACAGAATTTTAATACTGACCTCGTTATTTGTCACTACTTTTAAATTACCTGAAATACAAGTCTATCGGAATATAAAATTATAGTCAGGTATTCCATCAGTCATTGAAAAGTTGAGTTTGGCAGTAGACAGACTAAAGGATAAGAAATTGAATACTAAATTTTAGAATTAGTGACAAGAAATAAAAAAAAGTAAAGAAAATTCTTCCTATCATCGAGAAATTTCTACTAAATTTTCAATGCTATGAATCGGCACTCTCAAACTGTGGAGCGATCGATATAAATCAATGGATAAAAAGACTTGATGATGTTTTGATGTAATTCTTCCGATCGAACTTCGAAATCCCAGACATCTATTTCTGATGCAACTCCGGAAACACTTCGTACATCAGTACCTCAAAAATGTCCTGCAATGTTTGGAGACAAAATGAATTGTTTAAACCGATAATTATCTCATATTTGATATTGTAACAAGATAAAACTCACATAGAACAGTTGCTTGTTGAGATAAACGTTCTGTAACGAATCAAAAACCTTGGTAGCTCCGCGCTGGGCGCTTTGAGCGCCGACCAAATTGGTCAAAACTTCAGGTACATTGTTCAAAAATTGTCTACGAGCTTCTCCTCTAGTTTTTAATTTCTCTTCGTCTGATTTAAAACTGTTTACCGTTCCCAACTGACCATTCGGCCACCAGGACTTTGTGAACAATTGTATATAATAGTGTAACATTGGTTCGGAAAATACCCATCCCACAGTTTCTCGAACTTGTCTGCAAAAAAAGTTCATTTTATTGACCAGGAAATTGAATAAAACAACAGGGATAAAAAATCAACTGCCTCCACTCACCGGTTTATTGTGCGGCCGTAAGTGATTTGGACAAAAGTAATCAACGATTTTCTAAGCCACCTGAACACCCCTCTGAGATCAAAGACTTCCCCTAAAAGAGTGTAAAGCGGCTCCGCAATCGCGTCTTTCCCGGATCCCAACACGTCCGAAGTACCCATTCGACCTCCCTCTCCGTCGTCTAATAACAACGAGTAATCCTCGTCTTCGTCCTTTTCTCTGGAATCCCCGCTGCCTCCCGAACCGCTGAAAATATTCAAGAAGAATAATTATAAATGACCAAATTTGTTTCATAATTTCATAAAGACATTTTTTCATTTACGATTTGAACAGAGTCGATAGAGAGAAACGAGATTTTTTTGGCGACGGCGCAGTATGCTTCAGATGCTCAGAACTGGGACTGAGAAAAGCGTACAGTGCTTCGCTCTGGTTGAGCCGATCATCTTCTAGAACGTACTAAAAATAGTAGAATAATTAGTGATTGTCATCTATGATGATTACTGTTGAGCAGATCTTACATTTAGGTATTTTTGAATTTGTATCTTTGCTTTGTCCAAGCTGTTCTTGTCCGATTTGCCAAAAAATTTCAAAGGCTGTGAGGGTAACTCGAGATTTTTAACGTTCGAACACAACTGGCGTAGCTTTCTGTGAAGTTCTTGGAACTCGGGTAATCTCCTGAGCACGACCCAACCCGTTGATATGCTCTCTTCGTTGTTTTCATCCTCGGCCATGTGCACTACGAGCACAAATTGAGGCGGTTCTCCGTTATCCGGCATCTGAAATATAAAGTTCGAATTTTACATCGATATACGGATGATGAAAAGATAAAAAGAATTTAAAAACTTGTCGATTGTTGATTATACAATGAGAACAAGGAAAAATATACCTCGGCGCTCTGGACGTCTGCGGTCCAATGTCCGAGGTGTTCGGCCCACATTTCTGTGTGAGTCAGATGAGCCTCTAGCTGGCGCCTTTCTCCTTGAAGCCACTCGACTTCTTTTTCCAAAATACTCAAAACTCTACTCTCTGGTTTTAGAGATGATCTAAGTGCTTGTAAAGCTTGCATTTTATTGCTTAGCTTCTCTTGCAACTGATCAAGTTTACTACGAGCATAATTTGAATGTTCACCAACCAGTAAAGAAGATGTTTCGGATATAGTTCCATCGGCCAATTGACAATCCTCCAAAAGACCTAATATTCATAATTCTCTCAATTCAAAAATTTTCAATAAAATATAATAAACATTTTTCTACTATAACTAGTGTGAAGAGCAGCTATCGAATTATTCGAGATGGAAGAAGAAAAGCTGTAGCGTCGATTCTATAAAATGTTTACAAAGCCGCATCTATGCCTGATAAAAACTATGCGAAATGCTCAAGCATCGAGATAAAAAATCATCGATATTCTTCTATCAACGAAATATTCTATCAATAGAAAATATATTCACTTACAATCGTCTACAGAGGGTGAGAGAACAATAATAAAATGTAACATTAAAACCTGATTATAACGATTAAATTAAATTAAAATTAAGCATGTACAGGCCATACGATCTCACCAAAAGTGAGTCTCGTCGTCAATATTGAGTACTTCGAAACGAGATAAAAATTGGAAAAAAATCAACCACAATCAAGATGATGAGAGTATTCATTTTCAATAATAATAATGCCCAAAAGTCATCAACAAATTGTTTGAAAAAATCATTGTTTAACAAATTTCCTGGTGACGTTATTTTTTTTTTCATGTCAAATGAATTCGTTAATCTTTCCGAATACACATGAATTTTTTCAGAATTTTGTCACTTTTTTTAAATTTCCGCTTTCGATTTTGGAAAATGAAGAAAAAAAATCTGAGTTTTGGATATGTTCTTGTGGAAACGATGTATATTACAATTCCAAAGTTTCCGGAGCGTGGACTAATAGTTTTGTGAATACAGTCTTTAGAAATTTCCGAAAACGGAAATTTAAAAAAAGTGAAAAAATTCTGAAAAAATTCATGTGTATTCAGAAAGATTAACGAATTCATTTGACATGAAAGAAAAATAACGTCACCAGGAAATTTGTTGAACAATGATTTGTTTAAACAATTTGTTGATAACTTTTGGGTATTATTATTATTGAAAATGAATACTCTTATCATCCTGATTGTGGTTGATTTTTTTCCGATTTTTATCTCATCTCGAAGTACTCAATATTGACGACGAGACTCACTTTTGGTTGAGATTGTATATGGCCTGTACATCCTTAAACGTCTCCTTCTCAATGAAAATATCAGAGATTAACGTACCATCGGCTCTCTCGCTGATCAAAGCCTCCTGCATTTTCTTATACTGTTCGCTGACGAGGAAGGATGGGTAATACTTTTCCTCCAAAGTCCTTACAACGTTTTCCTGTACCTCGTAAAATACCTCCGGTCCCTTATCCCCCAATAAGAAACTCTCCATCCTCTTTCTCACGTTCTTATCAACTTTAATCTCCGCCGTCGGAGATCTTATGTAAGTATAAAATATCTCCGCGCCCAACTGGTGCCAACTGGATCTTTCGGCTGCTCGCAGCTCCTGTACAGCAGCCCAGTACCCGATCAGACCCTGACTCGCTACCTGCTCGAGAAACTGGGACAGGTAACGTCGACCGGTCACGTTGTCCAATATCACGTGCAGAGGGACTATTCTTCCGTCCGCGACTGCCGTGGGATCCGATATATCGCTTTCCTGGAATCATGGAATTGATCGATTATCAAGCAAAGGGAGGAAGAACCGAGTCTAACCGAGTCGGACGCACTTGTACGGGATAATCGTTCCAGCCTAGAGCCTGCATGTGGCATTCGCAGGTGTTTTTAGCGAAAGTTAACTGGCTGATGTATCGTTTCAATTTCCTCGCCTGTACTACGTCCGATTTACCAAGGATATTGCTTTCCGGGTCCAATCCCTGGGACCGTTTAACATTCTGTATAGTCGTGGCCTGCATTATTTCGGTGACTATGTTGTATCTGATCAGTTTTAGGACCTCCAAGTCCTTTGAGTTTTTTATCATCTGTACAAACTCTTCGAACGATTCTGCGTACTCGTAGGTCTTTTTGTGCATAGCTTCCGTGAGCTGCTGCTGCTCTATGTACGTCAATATCTTCTGGTTTATGTAGTCTGGATCCGTTATCAAGTCTATCGCCGGTTTTAGTACTGCAAAAAGAATTCTTGAATCAAGCATCTCTTCCCGATTCGACAATCCCGCTATCGCTTACTTTTACAAGTGATAACTTCTCTGAGCAAAAATTTAGCCGGCGATAAAGAGTAGCTGCGCGGTAGAAAAAACATGATGCACACTTCGCTGACCAATCTGAGATATTCCAATTCAGCAGACGGCGACATCAGGTGGGCGGATAGAAGGAAGACCGGATCCTCGCCCTCCGATCTGTAAGAAAGAAGAGGGTTTAAATTCTATTAGCAGTTTTTGAAGAGTCCAATCGTTGAAAATATGAGAGAAACTCACGCAGCTGCTTGGGCGATTCTTATTTTCTCAAAATGAAAAGTCACTTTGTTGACCAAATCGCAAGCTACTAGTTTCGTGTGATCTACACGGGACATTCTTTCGTGCAAACTCTGAATAGCGCCCCACACATCCTGCTTCATATTGTCGACGATCAGATCGGAGCCAAAGGCCAAGTCGGCTAGCCAGGATCCAACAAAATCTCTGAAAGCCAGATCCAACAGATTCTGCATCGCTCCGTCAACCATTCGGGTAAACACCAACGGAAATCGAGCCTGCTTTCTTCCCACCGTTAATTTTGGCTCGTAGCCTTTCTGTGAATCGATGAAATCGACAATTTTTGTTCCTTGAATTTCTAGAAAAAAAATCTGTGCTGATAGATTAACGTACCATGATCATGTGGCGAAACGCATCCATGTCTGCGACGGTCTTTGCAGTCCCAAGTCCGGTTTGATGCTTCGGCGATAGAGCGATGTGCACTTGAATGACGGCGAATAGGCCGAATAGACAGCAGAAGAATGTGAACAGTGCGTAAAAACAGTACCACGTTAAACCGGGGGAGTAGAATAGGAGAGCGAAGCTTGCTATTACTCCGGAAAACATGTAGACGAACATTATTTTCAATGGTTGTGATAATATTATGTTTGATATTGTTTTGAAAATGTTTAAACTACGGTCTACAGGTTATCGCTGTTAGTGAATCTTTGATATATTGTCATTTCAATATTTATACGATACGATTTAACTGAAATAAAAATCGTTGCGTGTTTACGTGGCGTTCGGCCCATGTCGTAACAATTTTTTTCATTTCTTTTATTATTTTTATAACTCCCTCGATTTATTCGGTGACTCTTATCTGTCCGAACTGTCAATGTCAATTTCCAAACACGGAACACACAAATCCGTGATTCTTAGGGCTTAGTTGCACAGAACGCGTCGCGTCACGCGTCACTTGCAACGACCTATGAGAGAACAGCTTGATCAAGAATCCAGAAGAAGGTCAGCACGTTGATTGGCCAACCGTCATGACACGTGACGCGACGCGCTCCGTGTAACTGAGCCTTTAGGGCCTCTGGTTCACCAAGTGGTACATAGATGTCCCCACCAGCCTTCCATAATTTCGACTTCAGATACTTCGATGAGGTCTATGATAGTATGATGGCCGCTGAGTAAACTTTTTCCAATCAACTTCAACTTTTCTACGTTCTTGATACATTTATCAATAAAACAATGTCAAGCAAACGAGGAGTTGAGGTGAGAAGAATACCCCTCGTCAAAATACAGCCATGATTGATTTATTATTCCGACACTTTTGGTGTTTATTGATTCGAACTAACCTCAAAATAACCCGTGCTCAGTCCGGCTTATATTGGAACGCGATTATTATTGTTTCATTACTTATTAAAGCCTATTTGTTTCACTAAGTATTCATCCTAGAATAGTTAACGATTTATTTTCACGTACCGACTTTGGTAAAAAATAACATTTAACAATTTTTCACTCAAATTTGAACAGTCGTAATTTTTTTGTATGATTTCTTTTCGCTCATGAAATTAGATTATAAATACGAAAAAAAGTAGAAGGTTCAATAAAATTTACTAGTAAATAAAAATATTTCAATTTCTCGAAATAAAATTCGTAGTAATAGAATTTTTTAGCAGAGGAGAAAGTAGAAAAAAACTGAAAACGTTGATTCATGCATCCAGGCTCTGCGGTTGTATTACCTGAAGAAGAATTCGATTTTCGACGGTCCGGTGAGATCTCGGCTTCCCGCAGCTTACCAAAAGTTTTGGCAAGAATGGAAGCAAACTAAAAGCACCCCCGTCCATTGGATACCGGAAGAAGGAAAATGGAAGAGGAACGAGGAAACTGGCGTAGTGTAAGAGATTCGCGTTATTTTAACGCCTTTGGAGTCAGTAAAAATTGAATCTGCTGCGCGCCAATCTCTTCGTTACAAAAAAACAAGGAGATTCTTGTACCGAAGATATCTGGCAGTGCAAGACGAGTAAAATTGTATCTTTCCGTTTCAGAACTCCGGTACAGAACGTTCCCATTCCTGTCCTTTATCCGCCAGAACATCACCGTGGTATATGGGGCGGGGAAGGAGTGGTGAAGGGATTCATAAAGCGGCATCCGCAGAAGAGGAGAGTACCGCACTTCTGGTTTCCCACATTGAAGAGATCGGTCGTATACAGCGAAGTTCTGGACAAATACATGAACGTCGTTGTCACGACTAGAACGATAGATTTAATCCATCAAAACTACGGATTCGACTTTTACTTGCTAAAGGTCTGTGTTTCAGGCTTCGAGTTCTCTTCCATTCTATAATATCATCTAATATCGTATAATGTTTCCTTCCAGACCAAGGCCTGCGACCTTAAATCCGTACTGGCTCTCAAACTGAAGAAAGAAATTCTTCGAACTCTGTTGAACAAATCTTTGTATCCGGATGATCCTGTTAAAAGAGAGGAAGTTTATAACAGATATGAGAAATACTTGGACAATGTAAGTATGAGGAGGAAATTCGATCCGATCAGCGACTCTCGTAATCAAGGATTTACTTTTGTCCCCAGTACACGCCGGAGGAAATTGAATGGTACGGATTGACCATGAGGGAAGCTATCGGCAAGCTGATGATTATAGAAAAGGAAGCGATCGTTATCAAGCCACTGAAACACCAGTTCAGAGAGAAATTAATCGCGGAGCTGAAGGCCGAAGAAAAGGAGAAATTGAACGCGCCTGAAGAAAGGTATAAAAACTATAAACGAAATGTGAGAGTTTCAAGATTATTTTGCCTAACAAAACGTTATTTGTTTCAGTGTTTCTTGGCTATCGAAGCTGAACCCACTGTCTAAAAGTACAAAAACTACGTAGATTATAGTTGAAGTAGTATCGAGACAATTATTACATGTATATAATAATATTTGAAGAATTAATAAAGCGAGAAATAAAATTTCACGCTCTAATTTTGTTCATTTCCATTCCTTTGATCGACTAAAGTATCTACCTACTGTGTTAGATTTTGTACATTAGGATAAACTTTGTGGAGTAGTTTCTATTTTCTTTATCAACACACGTAATACAACTCGCCAAAATACATGATAAGAAAGCCTCGACGTCTCTGACTCCTCAAAATCTACGATTATTCGTTTCGGATATATTTAACGAAATAAAAAGACTATATCATAAAAATAAAATCTATGGATATATTCAAATGAGATATTTTCAAATATTAACTATCTAACTGTCCAACGTCTGAGAAAACGTTGAAACGTTATTTCGTATCAAGATTGATAACTATTCTGCAAACTAAATTTAACTAAGTTCATTATAAGCTACGTCTTTTACGCATAGCCGTCCTCGGCAAGACGTCTCTAAGATATCGAACACTCGAGGTCTCCGTCTTTGGGTAAACAATTCAAAAGAGACGCTATAGCCCTAGTGATGTACGTCATGGTTCCGTAACTCCCGCTCGGAGCACTGTCGTAAAAATGTTGACAGACGTAGGCGGCTCCGCCGCAAAGCAGACCCCCCGTTACCGTGGTCTCGCGATGTTCCTTAGGTTTGGCGCAGCAGAGGGTGGCGTCTCCGTTGACGTTCATCTGGAAAATCGATAAAAAATAATTGCGATTATTTAAACAATGAGTGAAAAGACGCTCCGTTTACCTGATCCTCTAAAAATATCGCATTCGCTTTATGCACCAGATGTTCCACGGCTATCAGTCCACCGAGCGACGAAACGACGTTGTATTCCGTTACCAGAGTCAGGACCATCAAGGCCTCGACTACCAGCTGACGGTATTCCGGCTGCGGGATTGTATTTAAAACAGTTTCGACAGCGAGTGCGAATTTCAATTCTCCTGGTGTCATTTCCTGCGTTAAATTCTGAGGAAGGACTCTGCCTTCTATGGCAAGACCTTGACACTGAAAAATTTTCAATATTCTTATCAGTCAGCTCGAGACTCGGTAGTTTGCGCGATCAACAGACACCTACTCTCTCGAGAACTCCCCAAACCCGAGGATAAAAGTCCCTCGGTACTCTGTTCAAAGCTCCGTCCAGCCGGCGCCTTCGCAGCCATTGGCCTTGTCGATCGGGCTCCAATTCCCCGCCGTCGGTTTGATCTACACCCAGGAAGCTGCCGATCTGGGATTTCTAGAAAACGAAAAAGACGATTATTCGATCCATCAAATGAGCTTGTCGCAAGATCTCTTTCTCTCTCACCCTGCTGACTCTGCCCGACTTGCAGCTAATGACGGAGAAATTTCCACGTCCCACTGAAAAGTTTGGATACAAAAATTGTTGAATTTGAGTCTGAAAATTGTTGGGCGATTCCAATAATGAAATTTACCGCTGCTAATGGCAAATTCTTTTCCACTCATGATGTGATGAAGCAAGTTCTTCATTTCAAACGGCGACAAGTTTAGCAGATGTTCGGAGGCTTCTTCCCCGTTGCAAATCAACGTTCTTGAAAGCTCAGTCGCCATAACTTGAATAATCAGTCCGACTCTGAGTCTGAGCATTTCGTGAAACAGTTGCGGCTCTGTTCTGATGAACATTGCCAAATAGACGAGAAGCTCCTGCGTCAACATGGCGGTTGATTCGTCGTCTCCGTAAGCCTGATGGATCAGAGACCTCAACTCGTTCTCAGGCAACGGAGCAACGATCGTGTGCTCATTCGTCGGCGGCATTCCCACAGTGACTTGCTTTTGACGGACCAACAGGTCCGTCACGGCCTTGGCCAGATCCTCGACCCTCTTTCCCAACATGCCAGCCGTGTGGCGAACGATTCCCCACATCTTTTGATGACAGGCTTTCTGGTACAATCCTTTCAGCAAGTCTTTCACTGTCACCGGACGCCCTTCTTCCAGCATTCCAGTGTCGTATAGTAATCCTTGAGAGTCGACCTAGACGTGAATTCAATATTGAGATAGATTCAGACGCAGATGCGGACCGCAGGCTTACGAGATACTGCAGAATGTCTCCCTGCTCTTCCAAGCTTTCCGTTTCCCTCAGCATCGCCAAAAGCTCCTCGACCTCCGTGTCCGCGTACTGAGTCTCCGATGCCAATCTGTGCCTGTGAGACTTGGCCGTTTGTTTCCACGGAAGTATATCGTCGGTCGGAGACGGGGTTCGAGCTGGTTGATGAGCAGGGGGCGAAGACGACTGGGTTGAGACGGTGGTGTCTGTTATTTCTATGAATGGATTGCTCGTGTAGGCTACGGACACTCTCCGATCCTCGCCTGCCATCCCAAGACTTTCGGCTGGAAATTGACAATTTGATTAAATAGTTTCCCATGTTTGTAGCGAATAAACAAAAAGCGTATCGAGGAAAAGCCCTTTTGCCAATTCTCTGCAGCATCGAGATTTTTAGGCCTAATTTCTAAGGACATATTTACAAGGTATACCGTGAACAAACGAAAATTATACCGTATATTGTTACCAAAACTTACGCTCTTGAAGACTATTAGGAACCCCTACTAGAAGATTGTAGTGAAAAAGAAAAAAAAATCAGCGTCGTTAAATATTGTAATATCGCTATCATGTCATATAAAAAAAAGTTTCCAGATAATATCGGTACACACTCACGTTCTACCGCTATGGATCTTGTCTTCTTTATCGCACCCTTGACTGACATTTTACGTCTGAGATTTCGCCCGCTTCTGGCAACCGGACGATTGAGAAGTCCGGAACGTTGCGGGAAGGCGCGTAGCAAATGATCCTCGAGATATTGTTGTACCTGTGAAAAAATTTCGGTGATATTCAAACGGACTAATTTTTGGTTTATATCGTCGATCTCTACCTGAGGATTCAATTTGTCGGGTCTTCCTTCCTCGGAACTTCCCAAAAAGCTTAAATTAGTGATACAAGAAGTGCTCAAAAATTCGTTCAAGTTTCCCAACGATACTCTAGTTCCGTTGATGTAACCACTCTTCAATTTCTTCATCGTTGTAATCATTGCCAGGGGTATTTTTCCCTGATCTAGAATATTTAGAGAGAATTAATAATAATTGACAAGAGTTTGAAAATTGATAAAATTCTATCGGCATTAGTAAGCGAAATGAACAAATAACAACGTTCGGCAATGCTCGCAAGAATAATTTCGATTAATTTTAGAGACTCGCAGAGAAATATGTAAGCGATGAATGTATTCAGAATAGAAGAATTACGACGCACGCTCTCGATTATTTGATATTATAATAAATAAAAAGGCCCGAATCAAAACTGGTAGCGTACCTAGGTGAGAATGAGTCGCTACAAGTGTAATAGTAGGCCTCCCAAGCATTTGCCTCCAGTTGATGGTAAGGAACGCCAAGTTGTTTGTAACAGTGTCAACAAGTAGAGATGCGTCGTTTGTTGTATAGTACTCCTCGCCATCAAAGTTCTAACACATGCAACACACCCACGCACCGCAAACGCATAAGCAACAGTCTTAATTCTTTTTTTTCAAATATAATTAATCATTTATTTCATTCAATCTAGAAAATTCGGTTACGTGAGATGATTGAAAGAGGATGAAAATAGTTATTTTCTCACACCCGGTCGCACAATGCCACTTTTCATACCTCTTGAGCCAGCGCAAAACAGATCTTTTCGGCCCTTGGGCGCAAAGTTCCGTTTTGCGCACGCTCACTCGGTCTGAAAAGAGGCATTTTTGCAACCAGGTGTTGAGAAAAAAATCGTCTGCAGCACGGGCGCAAAGCTATTTCGACGAGTGTGATTGCAGTACACTCGCCTTTGGCTCGTACTGCAATAAAAAAAATAGTGTTTTGCGCCCTTGATACACAATGTACTAATTTCAGACCGAGTGAGCGGGCGGAAAACGGGTCTTTTCGCCCTCTAGAAACGGGCGAAAGAGACTTTTCCCTGCCCTAGGGCGCAAAATCCTGTTTTCCGCCCGCAACAAGAGGTATGAAAAGTGGCATTTTGCGATCGGGTGTGAGAAAAATATATATCGTTCCATCTGATGTTTGTCGAATACATGTAAGAAAAAAAGGAATACCATAATGAATAGCAGTGAATTTTTTCTAAATTATGTACCGTCAATTGATCACAGGATAATCTTTTACAAATTTTTCAAAGGCCGAAATTGATTGTTGAGTTACTGACTGGGGGTTTTCTCTTATTTTTTATCAACGTCAAGTGTTCTTGTTTGTTGTGTAAAAAAAAATACAGTGTAATTTAAATTCATAACAAAACATAAAGGTAACGAGACAACAAACCGACGTCACACACCCAAGCAATTAGATATAAATTCACGACGCGTTAGGAATGACCATCGGTGATGAATTGACGATGTATTTAGTTATGATAATTAATAGATTCAAACTGAAGAAATAAATTCGTATCTCAGAGTGACGGGCTACTAACGACGCTAAATATGCCAAGAATTTATATTCAGTCTCTTAGATCATTATTCAAAACTCTTTCTCCGATAGAACGTCTTTTTAGAATACTTTCAGGAATCAATTTACTCGTTTGTGAGATGGAAGACTCTCTTATCTTCCGAATCTTGAAATAGAAAATTGTGAATTCTAAAAATTATCGCAACAAATCGTTGGCTTCGAGTATCGTTAGTCGCCCGAGACTCTCAATAACAGAATAGATATACCTAAGTGAGCGTTCTTGACTGGCAACACCACCAGAGGCCGGCCTAACATGTTCTGCCAGCTAGACTTCAAGAAATTTATTTCGCCTTTGAATATGTCAATCATGAGCTCATAGTCCGATGCGATGTAGAAGCGAGTCATGTCCGTCAACTAATTATCGTTTTATTTTTTATCGTTTTGATATATTTTTTTTTCCATACAATGAGAAACAAATGAAATAAAAATATTTTGTGTAATAATATAAAATATAACGTTCGTATACAGGGAGATTTACTCTTCATCAGAAAAATTTGAGAACCATATTCTTCGCAAAATTCAAAGAATAAAAGTCCCTGGGAAAATTTCTTAGGCACCTTTAGTTTTAGAGTAAAAACGCCTTAGAAAATTTCGCCGAAGACTTTAATTCTTAGAATTTTTTTCGTTCATGTAGAGTAAATCACTCGGTATCAATATAAAAATTATTTATTCAAAAACGTACCTGCGGCGTAAACGCAAATATTTTATCGTGCAAAGAGTACAATTTGCTAGTGCTAAGTATTCCAACATCTCTAGATTTCCTTCCCGATAAACCCAGCTTTTTATTACGTCCTGAAGGCAAAAAAAAAAAACAATCAATTATTGAAGAAATCTAATCAGAATTCTAATCAATCTGCGAAGCAGAATTTTTTACCTAAATAAGTGTACAAATGACTGAGAACTTTGGCCGGTTGTACTTCGATAGGAGCAACTTCTGCGATAGTTTGAACATGGATATCGTGTTGAGCAATTTTTTCTCTAATTTCAGCGTCCTCCGCGAGTATTACAACTTGAACAACGACGTCCGGCTTCTTTTCGCTACACAGACGTCTGTTCAGAGGATCCAATTCTCCGACAGCCAAGAAACCCTGTGGGAGGATAAAGAGGTCTAAGAAATTGATTCTTCCGAGGCTTTCATCGGCGATGTAGAGCCTCACCTCCTGCAACAGTTTTCCCAAAATGTACAAAGACTGCGCCCACATGAAAGGACATCGACCGAATGCCTCTCTCTCCTGACTACCAGGCTCCGCGTACTCCGCAGAAACTTTATCCGCCGGTACGGCGTACAGTTCTGGGACCAGTTTCATACCATCTTCCGACTTGATCATTATCTGCTCGAGATATTCGGTGTATTTTTGAACACCTTCCTTGTTCCCTTGGAAACAAAAGTCAAGAATCAGGTAGCAGAAGAACAGAGGCCACTCGCATTCTATATTCTCGAACATCCTGAGCTCCCAGGGCTCGTAATAGAGTCTGAAAATTAGATAAATTCGTATAGAATGATTAAATCCTTGAAACTCTGACGTCTGGAGTTGAATATACCGATTAGGATCTTCTTTCGGGGTCCTATGACCGTCTCTGAGGAACCTTTTGCACCCGAACTTCCCCTGGAGTTTTTTTATTATAGCGTTTCTCGTGAGTTCTATGAGATTAGGTTCGTCAACGGCGAAAGCAGGGAAGCTGATGATGGACAGAAGCCCGCTGTCCAGCTCTTTCGAGTTCGACTCCCTGGGCAACATGGACTGTAACACAGCCTGACACTTCTGCGCCTCGTCGGCCAGAACGTGAATTACGGACGTGGGTCCTCCGCGAGCTCCGAACAAGTCCAATTCGTTCATCGCCTCGAGCGCAGCCTTGGCCATTCCGATACTGCTCGCGTTGAGCTCCGGCAATCCGTGGTTAGTCTTGTCCCCACGCTCCCAGATCCCGTAGTCCGGAGTGCAGTAAGCAGACTCGATGTAGAATACCAAATTCTGGATAAAAGCGACCTGAAATAACAAAAACGAGGCATTAGAGGCTCGAACCGCATCCTATTCTCCCGATAATTACCTCGTCCAGGTTGAAAACTATCTGCAATCCCGAGGCCGTCATCTGGGCGAGGATTAGAAGGTACAAAGAAATGGCGTCGATCTGAAGATGACCCCATTCCGCGTCTCCGACGACGCTCTGGCCGTTTACGGAGCTGTATTTCGCGTGAAGAGCGTCGTGCGGGTTCTGGGTGGTTTTGAACTTCTCAACTTTATCCTTCTGCTGCATCATGGCCATGAGCAGTCCTCGCATCAGCTTCACGCAGCTCTGCTCGAGCTCGTAGGTCTTGGCTCTGTCCTCGTCCGCGTCGGCTATTTTTTTGTAAGCCATAGACAGACCCCACACGGCCAGTATGCAGTATATGTTGTCCCTTATCCAGGCGTGATTGTTCTCCGGACTGGCTGGAAAAAGCCCCGTCACCGGATTCTGGTGGTTCATTATTATCTTGTGAACAACTCGTTGGTAATAGTCCAGACGGACGCCCGAGTTGCTTCGACTCCGCATCGCGAGTCTGTTGTTATTCTTATCTGGAAACGTAGAATTTAAAAAAAAAAAAAAAATTCCTGAATAAAAATTGTTCGGAAAAACACGATTTTTACGCCACAGGCATTAAAAAGTCACTTTTTGACGCCTGTTTTCGTTCCGGCAAGTGGCACTTTATACCACTAAGTTCAAAGTTGCGGTATAAAG
>JAFFZH010014643.1:0-23988 GCA_018420115.1 Euura saliciscinereae
AAAAAAAAAAAAAAAACGTCGCCATCAATTTGTGTTTTCTTGTATAGTTATTTGATCGATGGAGTCTTTCCCATTGAATTCGGGTAGTTTTTACCCGGGCCTCGATCCATGTGTACAGCATATGCATAATACGATCTCGAAGACTTGAACCTGAACCCGAGCCACAAAGACTGCCCGTTGAGTGTGGATCGGCTAATATTCAATCCTGCCCACATATCGGAGTCGAATTTCGGTATTTAGGCACTTCTGCACGCCGGGGATCACCCTGAAAATGAGTACCCGGAATTTATAGGTATCTTGTGATAATAACGAATTTCACAAAAAAACCAGGAAACGATTTTCACTACTTCGGGACAGGATTACAGATCTTCTATGCACCTAATCGAACAGGTAATAATGATTCTTGAGTGACAAATCCTCTCCGGGTTATTCAAAATGGTGTTCAGAATTTTTTTCGATCAATTCTCGGTGATTCTTCAAGCGGAATAAATATCGTAGGTATGTATTTTATATCGTATTATGTAGATTCGTACATAGCCGCAACCGATATTTTCAGGACACGTAGCTATGATTTTGGCAAGTTATACGGGCCACTCGAGGAATGATCGAGAACCTCTACAGGGTCTGAGGGTGTTTGTTAAAATCTATTTTATACACATATACTTACTTATGCTTTGATACTCACAGGCTATGCTTTATAGCTTGTACCTACTTCATGTCCTTGTGTCGATACCGAGAATAAAGCTCCTCTGTAGATGATGTGCCAAAGGCCTCAAGCCTTTGTGTCGCTGAATCTCGTTCAAAACTTCTTAGCAGTAGCTGTACCCGAATTAACGAACAAACTTTGTATAACGATGTGAGAATGTAGAAAGAAGTAATTAATTTTAGTGTGATTTTTCAGGAATCAAAGAAATTTGATGGAAAGTTTTAGAGCTGAAGAAAAATCGATGAAAAACGAAGCAATATTTGCATATAGGTTTCGTTAAAAAGCTAAGAAAATGAACAGGAATTGAATTTTTTCAGGTAAAGCGTGAGAATTGTAAAGAAATTTTCAATGACATTTCAGAATCGAGGAAATTCTATTGAAGGAAGCCAGAAAAATCTGGGAGATTGTTTTTACAAAAACCATTCGTTCAATCGTTGATGAAGTAAAAGGGGATACAAATTTGAATTACGTTTCAGAAATGTTCGAAGACATTAATTTCCTCAAAAATTCTTGAAAATCTTGTTCAAATAGCGTTAAAAAAAAGCAAAATTGTCAACATCCATTCTGTTGTTTCACTTTTTGATGCTATTTTTTTGCCTCTTTTTCGTATCCATAATCACAGATCATTAGGTGTCTTATTGTATTTGAGTTTTTCTCTGTCCGGACGCCTGAAACCGTTGGACAATGTCGAACGTCCATCCATGTTCATACAGTCCAGAGCAATAAATATGTCATACCTACCAGCTATAATCGCATGACGCAGATGCAAAAAATATTCATCCTCATATAGTAGGTAAGCACCTTTTTCTATGGGTTGCTAATTCTCCAGTCTAACGTAAGGTCACACTGGGTCAAACCGTAACATTCGTCGCACAAGCCAACCTAACCATCCTCTTTACCTATATTTTATACCTCATACTCTGTACTGTGCTTTATTGCTGAGGATGTCCCCAATATTCATATACTATGCTAGCACACTGTCAAAATATATGTTCATGTGTATGACCACACTTTTTTTATTCTGAATAAATTCTGACCTTTTCTGTCGCTTCTTGTGCAAGAAAGATCAAATTGTGTACCAAGCCGCGAGGGCAAAACTTCTAAAAAATGTTCAGAACGAAATTTGAACCTCAGTCATGATGTCGATGAATGAAATTCTGGAATTAACTACGGTTTATTTGAACTCGGAGCTGTAGAATTGATTTTTATTGCGAATGGTGTATTGAGGTACCATTTTTTCACTCAGATTTCCAGATTTTGGTCAATATTATAGTATAAAAAACAAGATTTCTTTTGAAACAATCTTATGTAAAAACAATATATTCCCAGCTCATGTAAATTAGATTTTCTTGTTCCTCGAAATTCTTCAATCCCAAAGAGTTGATCGCAACTAAAATTCAGAAAATCAGATTATTGCTGTCATCTTTTTTTTTCACAGTGATCATTAACAATACATTTTTTTATTTCAATATCATCCAGTTTCTAAAGTGATACGTGATGGTTAGTTTTGTGGGGATGGGATGGACGTTAAATTTCTCACAGCAATAAACATATTAAAATCCCAATCGTTTAGATCCGAGCTGGTGAGGAGGTGGATAATCTATTGGCGTTGAATGAAAGTGTGTTAAGCCAAATATTGCGGTGGTTAAAAAATTGACAAAACTTTATCGCCGTACTATTTACCGTGTGGCATTCATATCGCGAGTAGCGAATCTTGAGTGAGTTTGTGAGTGAGTGAGTACAGAGAGCTCGACGCCCCGCTGTGCATTTGTGCAACCAACAGACCCTCCGCCCCTCGGTACCGAGATACTCGCCATTCAATGGGGCTACTGTTCACTAAAGACACTTCACCTACCATTGTGATTTTTCCATCTTTTTTTTTCTTTTCATTATTTTGACGATGTGTGGTATGGGACGGTACATACATGAGAAAAAATAAGAAAATTAATGAATATTGAGAAAATAGGTGATCACGACTTGGTGAAAAAGTACAATTTAAAATTACACATTTGATTCTTGTACATAGAAGAATTAGATATGCGAACTAACTACTGGAAATTACTGTTGAAAAGGACAAGAAGAAGAGAGAATATGGTTCAGATTTTTTTAACCTTATTTTTCTTATTCATATATCAAAGTTTTATTGTGTGGAAGAGGCAAAGGGCAAGGGAGCTAGTAGGAACCTTTTTTATCTTAGTACCTATTTCATATTTGGGAGGGGGGGAATTATTATCTGATAACAATTTGTATTTTATTTATCATTCCATATGTAACGACAGTGGTGATAAGAGGTAAAAAAGAATGTGTTTGACTACGAAAAAATAGAAATTAGGTTGCCTATTTGTTGGATGATTTTTTTTTTTATAGCACGATAAATATCATAATTTTGAAAATTTCTAACAAGATGTAATTCTGCATGTATACTTTATTTAATTCCATTTTTGATTTTATATACGGTGATAGTTTTACTCTTATTTTATATTTGACACTTCGAAATTTCATATTTTTTTATAACAATTTATAATCAAACAACAAAAATAAACTAGAAAATGAGAAATAGTTGCAGATATCTTTCTTAGCGACCGAAGTATATCGCTGGTTACTACGGATCGGTTTCCCCGTCGGTATTAATACGACCCTCCGGTGGTAAATGTGTGGGAATAAATATCTGGGCTTTCAACCACCTGCAAACGGTTTAAAAATTCTTTTGAACACCGACTGTTGGTAAGAGCAGCATTTACCGCCAGAGATTCACGAGGCTGAAGGATCTAAATGTTTATCGACACACGAGGCTGTGGAGAGGAGGCTTCAGCTTTTGAATTTTCAACTTCTAAAACGAAATATTTTCGAAAAAAACTACAATTCTGTTCATTTTTCATATATTTTCAGGAAGTATGTTTCATTCCAAGGAAAAATCGATACAGATAGCTGCGATAGACGGTGAGAAAGTCAGGTAAGAAACTAAACTAATTGTTCCTTTGATTTGCAAAAAGCATTTCACTTGATCGTTGATACATTGAAATCGTTTTCATTTTCATTCCTAACTTTGAAAATTGAAATAGAAAATCGACGATTCGCCGAATAGAGGAAATCACGCTGAAAATGATCGAGGAAATTAGTTCAAAAACTTTTCCCAAACTGACGTACTACGAATACAACCCTGAAGAAGCAAAGACTGGGTGTCCAGGAGTTAATGATCGACGGTTTCAACAAATCCCAACAACCAGCAGTGCTGCTCCTCGTGGTACAAAGAATTAGTTAGATTCTATGAGTTCTATGATTCTATGAGAAGTTAGTCTGCAAATCCTATTTTTCACTTCGTATTAGATTTGTTGGGAGGCTGTCAAACGAATCGTCCGACTTCTTTCGATAGCTCTAAATCCTTGAGCTGGGCTGGCGGAGATGAAGAGGCTCAGAATGACGAGGACGACCTAGGTAATAATGGATGAATGATGGAAAAAAAATATAGTAACGAAGAACTAAAAAAAGCTTATCAGTGGAGCAAACAAAATTTCTCTTCATTCAAGCTACGACTGCAGACGGGATAATTGAAGCAGAGGCTGACGAAACTCCTAAGTCCGGAAGTTCTACGACCGTCGACTTCCGGCGCAGAAAAAGCAGGAAGAACCTGGCCTTGATCGTTACAGTCATGTCCCACGTGCACAAGATGCTGATGAATGGAACCACGAAAACCCGAAGATCTTTGTACTACGAGCTCCAGAGCGAACCTACCGCTGGTCTTGCTAAGACTCAGAGGGTCCTTGACGATGCTGTCAACCACGTGGCAAGCCTTTTGGAACGCGCACCTTGGGAACTAGGTGAAATGTAGCATAGTTTTCGGATTCAGATAATTGTTGATCGATGAAAACCATATTTTCAATCATCTTCGCATTCACCTTAAATAGTTTCGATATTCTTCTCCTGTGTCTTCACGCATCCCAATATATTTCTCATGGTCTTCCAACGAAATGAAGGTTTTCGACATTATTTCATCCTCTTCATCATCCCTCATCTTCTTATTCGTTCATTTTCTTCCGAATCTTTCTCATTTCTTCTTTGGAATCAAGAAACCTTCATACTTTCATCTCTCCAAAAATTCTTCGACGTATTGTATGTTCATCAGGCTGCGTATTCATTTTCTCAATTCACTTTATATTCTGCTCCAGTCGATTCAAGTTCTAAGTCTTCTTCACGTTTGTCTTCACTCTTTTCCCAGCCTCTTCATATTTTGCACGTCTTTTTTCAATCTTCCTTCAACTGTTTCTTCATTTTTGATAATCCTCTTCATCTTCCCTCGCATATTCAATTATACTGAATCCTCTCAGGTTTCATAGCGACGAGCAAAGGTCTGGTATTTGGGGATCTGGTCCTAACATTTTCCACCGAGAAAGATTCAGTGAACTGCAGAGTTCCTGGTGGTCTTTTGATACCACAGAACATATTCCGCGTGATTAAGGTCCAAACGGCAGCGAAGTACGTCGTGGTTGTTGAAAAAGATTCGATTTTCCAAAAACTGCTGGAGGAAGACTGCGCGGATTACCTCAACTGCATCCTCATCACCGGTAAAGGATACCCGGACATTAATACCAGGATGCTGGTCAGCATCCTCGGAAACGTACTAAAAATCCCTGTCCACGTCCTCGTCGATGCTGACCCTTTCGGAATCGAAATCATGTGCATTTACAGGTGAGAGCTTTTGTCAGAACATTATGAATAGGGATGTGCCGGATATCTGATGACTATCCGGTATCTAGCCTATCCGGCATGTCTTCTACTATCTGGCTGGATAACCGGATAGCAATAGAAATGTAGAAAAATTAAAATTGCCAAAAATGTTATAAGCAGGAAATGAACATCCTCAGTTGTAATGGTAAACTTCAATATTGAAAATCCAACATTGGGATACTCTTTCACGTGGGATACTGGATATCCGGCCAAATCGCTATCCGGCAGATCCGTAACTTTGAACGAACTCGCCGTTTACTTTTTCTGGTTCACATAGTCAACTTTTGTCCTCATTTGATTCCTAATCTCCCAAAAACTATCATCAAGATTTGGATCAGCTCTTCGTTCCCGCGAGCAGAAAGATCTGGTCTGCCCAGTAGTTCGCTGGATTGGAATCCACCCCTCGGAACATTCCGCTCTTGGAATATCAGAGACGATACTTTCTACTGCTGACAAAGCCAAACTATCATCGATCGAGCGTCGAAGCTACGTGGATGAAACTGAAAATATGTCCAAGGAACTGGGAATCCTAAAGAAACGGGGAAAAGTCGAGATCGAAGCTGTGGCTAGTCTTTCTCATAGATTTCTAACATCTGTCTATTTGCCTCGTAAAATTTCTGCCGAAGAGTACGTTTAATTGTTGCAAGAAATTGTTCGATTTCAAATGTTTCTGTTCATGTGACGATGTTTCAGTAATTAGAAGTAACAGAAAACAAGAATTTTCAAGTTTCGTGAATGCAGTTTTCTTTTTCGGAAAATGGTTCACGGCTATATTTCGATTCATATAAATTCAACTTGAAGTCACTAACTTGTTCCAAATCGATTTTCGACCTCAATTATTCCACTTAATGGATTATCACAGGGTTTCATCATCGGATAAAATAAAATTCTTTCAATACCAATCAATACTTGTGTCAAATATTATGTTATACTTCCCACACAGCGCGTAAGTTTACAGCAAGTTGGCTGTAAGATTTTTATTCCGAGGTAAGGTGTGTATGATATTGCTGCAATATTTGTGTAGAAACGAAGAATAATGCTCCTGCGTGGATGTGCTGGAGCCTCAAGCCTTCATGTTTTCCAATTCCGTTGAAAACTATAACTTACCAATGCGCACATGGATGAATAAACTGCAATATTCCGTGGTTATGAAATTTCAGGAATGCTCATTCGTTGTGACAAAGTGATGAGCAACAAACTTTGACTCCTGACTACATGAATGTTCAATATTTGGATTTTTTCTATTTTTCCTTCGGTGTCTATGATCATCAAACAATGTATCAAATTTTAGTCTCGCTTTATTGTTAGTCCTGTTGAATGTTGAATCAAATTTAGAAATGTGCTTTTGTCTTTTCCAGGCTTACATACAAAGAAGAGCAAGTTTATCAAGTTTTTCAAATGAATCTTAGGGAAAGCATTGAGGACTGATGAACTTTTTTCGAAAAAAAAAAACAGGTTCACAAGAATCATAATAATTTATTGTACAAGTACTCGAACTTTCGTGTTTTATTGTTCGTTTGCAAAAAAATAGTTTGGGATTCTTTTTAAGTGAAAGAGGGCTTATTTTCGGTAACAAAGTTCATTGGATTGAAGAATAGCTTCTTCCGCGTGTATCTTCATCTTCAGATTCGATTTGGCTGGGAACAGAACTGTCTTTCCTCAATCAGGTGCTTCAAGAAGTCCGTCCAGCTAAATGCAGAAGTCTACCGATTATCGTGCCAGGTTTCCAATTTAGACTCCCTCCTTCATCTACTCAACACTTGATAAGACCTGAGTCACCGGAAGTAGTCGCACAATGCAAAGGTTGACCATGGCTGTCTTCGGTTCAAGAATCCATATCTTGACCTTTCTTCGCTAAATACCTCACCACATCGTAGTGACCGTATTTGGCTGCAGCATGCGCGGGTGGATTGCCGTCTTTGGTTTTAGAACGAATATCCGCACCTTTGTCCGCCAAGTACTTGACCAGGTCCAAGCTACCGCGACTAGCAGCATAATGCAGGGGTGTCCTGCCATCTTCGAATTGAAAATGAACGTTCGCCCCTTTTTCCGTTAAATATTCCATCAGGTATGAGTTACCGAGAGAAACAGCATCAGTAAGAGGCGTATAGCCGTGTATAGTTTGCGAATTGATATCCGCGCCTCTCTCCGCTAAAAATTTTGTCAGGTCTGATTTGATTGAAAATGGGACTCCATGATTTTCACGGACGCTGGTCGAGATGAATTTCGCAATTTTATCATGACGTTCTCTGGCTGCGACATGGTACGCTGTCTCACCTTCTGGATTACGGTGTTCACTCAAATCGAATTTCCAGGATTCCCCGTAGAGTGGCGCGTCTTCGTCCGCCAAAAGACAGTTTAAAAATGCACGAATAACCTGGTATTCATGTTGTACGAAGAGTTCTCCAACGAAGAATTCCCGCACTGACTGATCACATCCGTCGCGTTGTAGCATTTTGAATAAAAATATTGCGGCAAAGTATTCTGCGAAGGTACGGTGAATGAACCGAACTTGACCATCACTTTCCGTGGTCACGATACCAGTCCGCTCTTGATCATCAATCATGTTCTCCCAAGTGTCATTGAAGTCGTCACCCTGCGTAGACAGAAGCTTGACAACAATAGTCTTATCGAATAACAAATTCAGAGCAAACCTCTGATGCTTCATTGAGAACCTACTCCTTTCACATATGCTGGACGATTTGACAGCTGGGATTGTGAGGTCGGCACGTTTCTTCTCCGTACAGTAAATATCATATTTCTTGTCGACAAACTTCCTGTACATTTCGATGATGGTGATTGTTTTCGGAACCTCGGATTCGTCGAATGGGAAAACCTCAGCCACCATTCTTGTTTGCAGTGGTACACCAGTGAACTCTCTCATCGAAGAATCAATTGACTTCGCCAATAGGCTCATAACATTTTGTGCATGCTTTTGCAAAGGTTCCTCTTTTGCAAACAAACAAGATACCGAATCTTGGGCTGTCGATCCTCTGTTCCAAAATTTCGTCAAGAACTCCATTTGGTTCGCTGTCGAGAATGGCTGGAGCGTATAGGAAAATACTCCTAATTTTACCTCCAATGCTTTACTAGTGTGTGGTCGGGTTGCAACAAACAGCTGCTTCACTTCGAGTTTCGCAAGTGCTTGGAGTAAATCAATCCCTGTCTCCTTATAATTCGGACTAATTTCGTCGAAGCCGTCGAATAAAAGTGCCGCATTCCGTTGCACTTTGATGATCGTTTTGAAGAGCGAGACCGCCTCACGTTCCAGATCAGGGTGAAGCTTGTCCACCAAAAAGTCTACTGCACCGTCGATGTCGTTGCTAGTAAAACTTCGCTTCTTCTTCTCTGTAGCGAATGCGGTTGTATGATCAGTCAAGTCGATTCTGATTACCAATAGACTGGGTTCATTTTCTCGAATTTTATCCGCCAACCGAGTTAATACGGTACTTTTACCCATTCCAGCGGTGTCGGAAACAATCACAATCCTACGTCGCTCATCGTACTCTGCCAATTGTTCCTCGCTCAGCGGGAATAGGCGATGCTTGACATCATCGTGGTTACTTCTCGTTTCTTCTCTGTATTTTATCAGATGACCAATATTTCCAAAGGATCGCATCCAAACAAATTTTCGAGACTCACGATGCAGCCAATGAATATTGAGGTTTGGATTTTTCTGGCATAGACTGTCGAAATGTTCCGGCTCCAGGCCATTTTCTAAAATGATGTATGTATTCGGCAGAACATAGTTACTTTGAGTTCTCCATTTTTCTATTCCGATTTCATTTATGAATATCTTTCGCAACGTTTTTTCGTCAATACCACTGAGTGCGAAAATATCGGTGATTGTCGAATCTGCGAGTAAACCGTCTTTGATAACTACGCGATATTCAATCGAGCGAGGTATGTAATACTCCGCGATCTCACCTAATCCCCTCGATCCACCACCAATCAGCAATTCTTTGTTATGGATCAGCTCAACCAATGATTTCGGACTTATTATTCGTCTGTAATCTCCCAGCGTCTCCCCGATCACATTGTCAAAGTTGTCTATGCCCAATAATTGTTCAAAACTCGTTTTCAGTTTTCGTCCTTGAAATTGGATTACTTTTCTCCCCAGCAACTTTCGCTGTGTAGCTCTCGCAATATTGTCGATGCTGATTTCATCTTCGGCCTCGTAGGATATTTTGTTGACTTGTTCCAACTGTATAATCCGAGCATCTTTTTCTGGAAGTAGTAGGATAACTCTTTTGCCAGATATTTTCTTTTTGTTTAATTTTGTCATAACCTCATGTAAGTTTTTCCGTAAGTGGTCAATGTCTTGCGTAGAACTATCTAATCCGCAGTCGATAATCAACAAACGCTGACTACCAGATGATTGGAAAACACGGAATACTTGGCTCCTGATTTTAGGCAGGAGTAAATTTTTCAGTTCTATGAAGATGTGGCTATCGTGTTTCTTGTATTCTTCCATTTGATCCAGCGTTTGATAAATCCTCAGCGATGTCAACAAAGTGTCTTCCAAAGAAACCAACTGCCATATCGAATTTTCCGTCAAATTCGAGAAAGCCAGAAAACTTCGTAAGCCTCTGATCTCACTTTTGAACTGGACATCGAATTTCTTGAGTTTGGCCGGATATGGTAAGTTCAGGCCCACGGTTATGAAAGAGCTAATTTCGCGTTCAATTTCATCGAAGAATTTCTCAGCATCGTCGCGAACCAAATACACACCTTGCTTATCCTTGAACCAATTTAATAGGACATGCTGAAAGGAGTCCCTGACAAAATTGGTATTCAACAGATTGAACTGACTATACTCGCCAAACTCGCGTTTTATCATTTCTCCAAGTTCTTGTTCATTAGGTTGATTCGCAGCCAGAACAAACTCGTCAAAAAAGTTTTCGATCTCCTTGTCAGTGATGTGATCATCGGGTAACATATTCAACTGTGTCTGCTGGCCCTCGGTTTTCGATTTACCAAAGCTTTCACATACTGCGAGTAATTTTTTACCTAAATCATTCCAAATTTGTTGTTCCGATGATTTTTTGTTGAATGGAAACTGTTTTACGTATGTGAAAAATATTTCACGGAATTGTCCAGCTGTCGGTGACAAACCACTGTTTCTGATGAAAGTATCGGAGAACTTCCGCCTGTTTCTCTCATCGAGAACTTCTTCTGCCAGCGCAATGTGATAACGCTTAAAAATATCAGTCTTCAGAGTCAATGTGTCTGAGTCACGAACACACTTAGCCAGCGCCTTGGCTAGTTGGTGTAATTCAGAAGCGGATTTCAATGCAGCGTGAAGCTTTGATTCCTTGGTTGGCCGCAGCTCGAATCGTGGTGGCTGCTCCACTGCTTCCGTAACTCTCAGAAAATCGTCGGACTCTTCCACTCGGATCACGCCAATTTGTTCGTCTTTCAATTCCTGAACGTCGAGCCCGATGTTGGTGCAAAGAATAAAGCACTTTGACCTGCTTGCAGCAAAGTCCGCGTGTTTCTTGATTCTGCGCCAAGAGGTGAAGTACTTCTTCACGCTGAACTCGCCAGCGTCTTCCGCCAATAAGTCACTCACTTTGATCAGCTTGGTGTCGTCCTGCTTGTGCTTCATCTGAACCAGTCGATGCACTCTACGTCCTCTACTGTCTTCGTACTCGAAGACTAGGTCATCGAATTTCTCCGCCGCGTCCATCTCGGTAGCGAGGCGAAAACGGTAACCCATCTTCCAGGCACGATTTAGAGTCAGCATCAGGTGCTTCAACTGATAGATAGTCCCGTGCAAGGCATGCTTCGCCCCGGATGCAGCATACGTTTTTTTAGTGTCCCAGCGTAGATTTCGGATGGTTTCTTCGATACTTCCGTTGCATCGATGATCTTTTTCGAAGCTAGTACTCGTGGGACCAGAGCACGGAGTGTGTTGGGTTTCATCGGCTCGTTCTAATTTCAGCTTCTTGATGGATTCCACAAGTCCAAAATCTGCGGTACGCTTTCGACTTGAACTAGATAAGACTAACCCAGAATGGCAGCCAGGATTATCAAATATCTGAGCTTCGGATGTACTAGCCATCGGTTCACTGGGATATACCTCATAGTCTCTCATTATCCTTGCGATTTCTCGGTGACCAAGTTTTTCGGCCAGTGACATCGCCGTGTCACCTTGATTATTTTCAACATCAATCCAAGCTCGTTTGCCCCAAAGGAATTGAACAACTTTCTCGAACCCTTTCCTCACCGCGATGTGTAAGAGTGTGTTACCGTCTTCGTCTACTGCGTTGATGTCTACTCCTTCGTCCAGATAGCCCTGCACTTGGCTGCATCTGTCTTCTTCTCTTCCTTTTTTTCGTTTGACAAGAACAGCATTGAACATCGATTGTCTGTTCCGTTCCAAATCGAGGTCGCTGTCAGAGGAGTCCATTCTGTAGAGTTCCTAGTCTATTACGCAATTCTGTCGACAATAAAAAACACAAACGTTTTTCGAAGCTCCAGCTTGTTGGCAGTTGTCAGGGCTCGAAAATTTTTCACAAGCTCGTGTGACTGACGGTTATGATTATCGTACCTGATACCTAAGAACCAGTCCGTTTCAACCATCCAGACGAGATAAATCTTCTAACAATTGGATTCCTCGGCCATAGAAATCAGGAAGGTGACCATAATGTGGTGGTGATCTGAAAGAAGAAATGTCACATAACATGCCTAGAGGTGCAGCTCTTTATTAATTGGTCGTAGCCAGCTGCTTCGTTGTTTGTGAAACATACCTTGAAAGGTCGAGTTAAGTTAAAGTGGGATTGAAATGTTTGAACTTTCCCCATTCCATTTATACAGAGCAAACCAAGATGAAAGACAATCTGATAGGACAGATTGGTGAGTCGGTGGAATGAGTGTGCATACGAAATTTCAGCTAGAGATATTGACAGTTGTAGGATCAGTCATTCAACCTAATAGTCGAACAGTAGTAGACTTATGGTATCTGAAAAAATGTACGAATTCTTGTGTATCGTCAGTTTTCTCTAAGGTTATTTATGTACGGAACGCCCAGGATCAATTTATTTCCTTCTAAACATCAAATCCGCTAATCCGTGTATATCCTCATAAAAATTCTATATCGTTATTATCTTATAGAATGAGATAAAGGCATCATGTGCATGATAGATGTGGATAAGGAAATACACTAGTTGAGTCATTCTGCAACGTTCATCACATAAACTTGCTGAGAAATCCGTTATCTGTATAAAGATAATTATTTTTACATACCTACCTACATATCAGAAATAATATTGAGTTTATGCACACGCATGTGGCTTGAGTAAAGATAGATCCGCAATACAGTTCAAACGATCCGGAATCATTCCACCAATATATCAATTTTGTATACGCATAATCGTTTTTAAAAGCTTTGTCTGCTATGCTTCTAACTTACATGCTCCCTGATGAAATCTCCTGTCTTTCATTCGGCTGCCTGAACCGTCAATTCTTGTATCTCATTCCAATTTGTCCGCTGGACACCGGTTAATACGAGCAACAATATGTCTGTTCACGCGGAGCCACGAAGTGTAACTGAAGGCCGACTCGTCAGGCAGTACTCGCAGTACTGGCGACAGCGTTCTGAAAACAGCCGCGGTTCGATTAGCCAGTCTTATGACGTCATCAAATTTGTAAAGTCGCTGTCGTAAAAAAATGGTAGCGACTATGATTGCCAACTATAAGCAAAAAACGGAACACACTCGAAAATTGACCGCGTGACGTCACAATCACAGTACATTCTGGAATACACCTTATATTCCAGTGAGCCACCGTAGACGAGTCACCAGTATGAATGTACATATACTATCTGTCGTGTGTCCATTCATTTATCAGCTCACAGTACGAAACGGTGACATCTTTAGCTGAATTCGATATTTATTAAAAAAAAAAGAAATTAACATTCAAATAAATGTCATTGGTCGGAAATTACACTTTCGTGCCAGTTAGTCTTTTCATCAGGATTGGAGATTTTGAAGTGACTAGTCTTCAAAACGTATGTGTTATCGAATGTCCATTCTTATGACGTTTATAATTTACATAATCTTTTATATTGTATTAATAACGACAATAATAAAGGTCCAGGATCTCTTCAGAGAGATTTGGGCAGGATTTTTGGGAATGGCCCGTTAGGAAACTTTCGGATTGGCCACGGATCCCATTGGACACGTGTCCAATAATTTTTTTTATCGGACACGTAATTATTGGACACGTCCCGATTGGACACCAAAGTTTTCGGACACTTCGCGATTGGACACGCGCTGAATATCCATCCACGAAAGTTTTATTTCGGACACGTCATTATCGGACACCAAATTTTTCGGACACGTTGCTATTGGACACCAAGATTTTCGGACACGGCGTTTTTTTCGACACGTTTATTTGTTTGTTATATTTGTAATAATAATTATTATTTAATAGCTTCAGAAGTCATCATATCGAATGTATCCCTATACGTACTTCTTATACTAATTCTACTGATAAATACTGCTTATTAGTATATACCAAATATTAATGTGCTTTGAATAATCTACGACGATAAACTGAAATAAGCGATACATACCAGAATAAATTATTGAATTTTCCATTCAAATAAACCATGTCCATTGAATCTTATTTCCTTTCGCTTTTCATTGCCGCTCTGTGCATAATTTATGAATGCATCGCATGAGTAGGTACCGGTATTTATATATTTTCAGGCGCAAATCCGTTTGGTGTGAAATGGATGTAAAATCGGTGTACAATTGGTTGGGTGTAAAATCGGTGTAAAAACGATGTTAACAATGCAAAATTACACCGTGTACTTTTGGTGTGATATCGGGCACAAAATGGTGTTTTACCGAAATATCACCAAATTTACACCATTTTTAACGGGGTATTTTCGGTGTATTTCTGGCGTAACCCAATCCGCTAGGGAGGCGGTTTCTGGACACAAAATCGCGTATTTTGGACGCGCGATTAAATTTTTTGTTTTTTTTTTAATTTTTTAATTTAATTTTTTTCGAACCAAAGTCAGCGAACTTGTGACCAGAAGAGTGTAGGAAGGTAGAAAAAGGCCATCTGAGTACGATGAGCGGGTCCTGTACACGAAATTGCGCATTTTGGACGCGCGATTAAATTTTTTTGTTTTTTTTTCAATTTTTCAATTTAATTTTTTTCGAACCAAAGTCAGCGAACTTGTGACCAGAAGAGTGTAGGAAGGTAGAAAAAGGCCATCTGAGTACGATGAGCGGGTCCTGTACACGAAATTGCGCATTTTGGACGCGCGATTAAATTTTTTTGTTTTTTTTCAATTTTTCAATTTTTCAATTTAATTTTTTTCGAACCAAAGTCAGCGAACTTGTTATCCAGGCCAATATGATATTCGACGTTTCTATATCAATCGTAAGATCAATATTCCAGGATTACTAAATTTTTATTCCATCCTCGTTTCCTTGTTGTTATCCACATGCTTTTATATTTTTGACTTCGATTCTGTTTGTTTTCAGACGATGCTTTGCTGGCAGCATGTTACGAATTCGAAGGGTTGTCGAGTAGTGCTGTTGAAGGGTCACCGTGAAACAAACTTTGATCTACCCATCTAGTTTTTAATTTCTACTGCGGGTGACCCGAAAAATCCTTTCGAGAAATCTTTCAAATTACTTGACTGTTTTTTTTTTTTTTATCCTTATTGCGAGCATTCGATTTTACTGAAGGCTCAATACTCACACGTAGCCAATAAGTTTTGATTTTGGTACCTGTGGACAGGTTAATTTTTTATAATATGCTTCGAGCTATTCTCAATAGGCATAAGTTCGGCATGAAAAAGAGCTACGAAATGTGATTTTACTTTATACTTTTGTTTTCTATTCTCTCCAACATAGTTTGACACGAGTCTATTACCTACATATCATATAGTTTGAAACTACGTACTATCAACTGGCCCATAGGCTCAAAAAAGTTTAACTCGTTGTCACACATACTATGCGTGCAACTTTGTAAAAAAAAAAAAAATAATTAAAATGAACCTACGTCAATTACTCACCCTAGCCCTCGTGGTTAATTACTTCGTTGTTCGGGTCACTTATACACCGTGAAAGTTTCCGTTGTGAAACACGCACGTCTCCAGAAAGCCCGTTCCCGAAAAACACGTGTCCAAAAAACGCCGTGTCCGAAAAATTTGGTGTCCAATAGCAACGTGTCCAAAAAATTTGGTGTCCGATAATGACGTGTCCGAAAGGGACTTTCGTGGATCGATATTTAGCTTATGTCCAATTGTGACGTGTCCGAAAACTTTGGTGTCTAATCGGGACGTGTCCAATAATTACGTGTCCGATAAAAAAAATTATTGGACACGTGTCCAATGGGACCCGTGTCTAATCCGAAAGTGTCCTCACAGGGCCAGGTCGGATTTTTAGCGTGCTGAATACCCCTCTGGAAGTGAACTGGATGTTTCCAGAGAGACGCCGTGGTATGTTGGGTTGCCTATCGCTTGGCGCACAGAGTTTTGTACACCGCATTTAATAGCATACAGTACCCACTCGGTAGACTTGTACGAAATTTAAGGGGACCAGTACATCGTGATTCAACAAATTCTCCATACTTTAAAAATCATTAATACCTTATCCAGAGTTCATTACACATCGAAGAATGGACTTTTTCAAAAATCATTTGTCGTTAGGTTTTAAGCACACGGTTGATCCGATTATGTCTCTTGACATCTCATTTTCTTTGGAGAGCGATCCTTCATCTTTTGAATAAGCGAAATTAACAACAACAAAAAATGTTTGGACCAAGTTATCGGCAAAAGTAAATTTCGGTAGCTGATCATAATTTATTAAAGAATTTCTCTTTCTCAGTTTGCCTCATTCATATGATGAAAAATTGACCTCTGAAGAAAATGAGATGTTATATAATCGAATCAATATAACCGTGTTTCTGAAAACCTTACGACAAGTGATTTTCAAAAAAGTTGGATAAGATATTAATGATTTTTTCGCCTCGAGGAAGGCAGAATGCGCGTGAATGGAACATCCCTGTCCGCCTAGAACTCCTGACTTGCAAATTTCGCCTACAAGGAGGCAGAATGTGCGTCCAGGGATGCGGGTGGCACACCCCTGTTCACCTGGAGCTCCTGCCTCGCAAATTTCAGACGACCAAACGAACAAATGACTGTCGGTGGTTATTGTCAGCTAAAACTGCTATTAGAGTAGATCAAAGTCTTGTGGAAAAATGTTGAATATTTTGCGTTTTATAATTGAAAATTGAAAAAGTGTTCCGAGGTACAACTGCTTTCCCTACCGAGGGCCAGAATGAACAATTGCACACGGGCCCACGGAGACATAGTTACGCCACTGGATAGCATTATATCAAAACTCTTCTCATATCTGGTCCTGTAATATTCGCTAGAGAATTATATCCATTGTCTTCACACTCATCGATGACAATCAACTGCGGTATTTTCCTGAAAGTTCCCAAGTACACGACGCTATTGATACTCGAATCGGAGGTCGAAGATCGAATCTGATATCCGGCAGGAAGCTTTTTCAGCGCAGTTTTTCTCCTCGATCTCCTGTGTGACCAAGAAAGAACATACGTTTATTTTTTATCTGTCGAAAAAAAAGATCGTTCATTGATTTACCGTAAACGACGACAAGCCGAAGAATAAGACTGCGGCTTAGCCTCAGAGTTCTTCGATATCCTCAGAGATTTTCTACGAGAATTCTTAAATTGTTTATAATCGTATTTTTTCACTCCTTTGTGCCGTGAGCCCGTTTTTCCTCGCGGTTTTTTATCATTTGTGGTTTTCCTCACACGCGGAGAACGCATCGTGCCATTTATTATGAAGTAAGAACTGTAATTTGATTCTTCTCACTCATCATCATTTGCGCTATAACCTCGGAATCGATTGATCGGTGAAAACTGCGGACAGATAAAAGAGATAAATCAAAAGAAGAATATCGATCAGGCGTTAGGATTAGATCGGCGTTTGTTCATGTCGACCTGAAATAATTCTGAAAAAAGAGAAATGTTGATTTCGTGTCTTCTTATCCAGTTTTGCAAAAGCAACGATTAGGTTTTTTTCTATAGTCAATTTTAAAAATCATCATCAACTTTGATTTTACTACTTTGAATTGCACTATTTTCCCTTCGTCGTTTCAAAAGAATCATTCTCATTAATTTCCCTGTATCGAAATACATGGGAATTTTTAAACAAATATCTACTTTTGAAGAATTGACAGTTCTTATTTATTTCACACTAAAACAAATTCATATAATATATTTTTTAAATTCAAATCTACGATGTATTACTGACGGAATTCGCTTGTTTGACAACTTTTTCCGAGACTTTTTCGAGAATCTTTGGTTCAAAATTCGGAAAAAGCTGTATTTCAAAATAGCTTTTCTCTCAATCTCATACCTTTTTTCTCTATGAACATAATCTCATGGAAATTGTGTCACAATATCGTCTACAGTCTTGGGTGTAATGAGATTTTATGCGTAAAGCACTAATTAGGTTTGTTAATTGTGTCCAAAAAATTTTTTCCATACTAAGGGATGGGTAATAATTTGTATATAAAATAAGTAGACATTCTTATTTCGATTTTTTCAGGTAATGTAACAGTTTATTGAAAACACTTCGTTCTTCATCATCATTTTTTCTTTCTTCATTTATAATTATTTAATTTTCAATTTTTTTTTCTTTCATATTTCATCGCCGCAGTATTCCCCACTGCCTTCATCTTCACGATTTTTTTTTTTTTTATTATCTTTATTCTGGCGATTTTCGCTGATATTAAAAAACGCAGATTAATAACACGATTATTGATTATCCTGTGATGGGTTGGGGGTCGGGGGACATGGAGGTCGTAGCACGTTATACGAAATTTAACATACCCTTATTTCCTATAATATTAAATATACGTATATGCATATAATATATAACCATTTGAGGAATCGGAAAGTATCATTTTTATTTTCAATAATCGATTGATTCGAAGAATAATTCGTCGAAATAAATATTTCTGTAAGAAACGAAAATTACCAGTTAAATTTTTTCAGAATTATTTCCCATAGAGTCTTGTGCGAGAAAAATTAACCAAAAAATTAATCCCGATTCCACAGATTTTATATAATCTGCATCATCATCGTCGCATTAGTTAATAGTTCTCTTACGACGATTTTGAGAAATCGATTTCCATTTCTTTTTCATTATTCTGTATATTTATATTAATATTAAATAGCCTAATATACGCGACCAATACACTTGTTACCAAAAGCTATTAATAATTATTACATTCCATAGTATATATATATAGATATAATAACCAAACCCCTACGCGCTGCTATCCTGCATTTATAATAATATTTAATTACGTTAATTCAAAATAATATAATAATTCACAATTTTATTCATTAATATTAACAGTATTATTGTTATCGTTTATTTTATTATTTCATAATAATCATTCAAACCTCTTTAATTTCGCGTAATCAATCATTCAATAAATCAATTGAATATCTACATTCACGTAATTCATTAATTATTAGTCAATTATTTATTATTATTATTATTTTTTTGTAGTTCTTTTCATTCATTTACTTTTTTTTTTTTTAATCTTCTTTATATAATTATTATACTTAATAATTGATTGTAGTTGCTTCTGGGGGAATAATATATAATTCAGGCTTCAGTTCAAAGGCGAGAATATATATAATAATAACCTTTACTTTTTTTTTTCTCAATTTTCTTTTTTCTTCTAATCAAAGGCAGATCGAATAAGGTATCGCCGATTTTTTTTTTTTAGTACTGTAACCGTCGACGCTTCGCTGCTGTTGCACAAATCGATTATTATTCATTTATCATATTATAATATACAATAACTATTATATTAAAAATCCAAAATCAATTTCTCTTCTCTTATATACTCATTTTTTCATATCACACAGACACACCCAGCATATATACGAGCGCGAATATATATTCATTGAATATATAATTTAATTATTGAATAAATAAAAATTAAAGTACGCACAACCCCTGTATCAACAGCCTGTCGCCCACGTGTGTGGGACGGTGTGTATAATTATTAATAATCACCTATCGCTGTAATTATAATTTAATTACACGTTATTATTTAATTATTAATATTATTATTATTATTATTTTATCAATTAGTCAGTTAGTTATATGCGGTGTGTTGTGGTATAGTGTACGTAGTTTTCATTTCAAAATTACACTTATCAAAAAAGATATCGATTCAGATAGGAAAAATCAAAACAAGTTCAGTCAAAGTTCTCCAACTTTGGAAGAAAAAAAATCGCAGTATTTTTGAAAAAAGGAATTTCAAGCTCGAAATATTTTTTCATTATTTCTTCTAAAGTTACAGTCACTCTTCTTCAACTTGACTCGACTCGACCTCTTTAATGATTGTGTGCAGGGTATTTGATCAATTGAAACGAAATTGTTAATTATGCTATTTTTCTTGCCCCCATTTTTCTTTCATTTCCGGGACTAATTAATCAATTTTACACATAAGTTATCAGTGGATAACAAAAATTATTGTAATTTGATTTTGCGATAAAGAGCGATCAACACATGTTCCCGCGTAAAAAAAAGTTGTATGGCCAATATACGGCGCGTATATGGGATATTGCAATTGCGCATATATTGGCGATATATAACGATTATATTTCCCATGTATGGGTACACTAATGCTAAGCCGCAATAGTCACTATTCATGCCATATACGGGCAATACTGTGTGGCAACTATATGGCCAATATATCTATGCACTTGAAAGAAAACTTTATTTTTAATCATATTGTTATTGTTAATAAAAATGAAATATAATATAAACCAATCATCCATTTACAAATCTTCAGATATATACCTATCTATATATATGTACATATACTTGTGCAGTTCAACCTAATTTGAACATTCGAATATCGATAGATTTTTCACATTATATTTTATTTTTATTAACAATAATTATGTGAATAATAATGAAGTTTCCATTCAAGTATAAAGATATATTGGCCATATAGTTGCCACACAGTATTACCCGTATATGGAATGAATAGTGACTATTGCGGCTTAGCATTAGTGTACCCATACATGGGAAATATAATCGTCATATATTGTCAATATATGTGCAATTGCAAGATCCCATATACGCGCCATATATTGGCCACACAATATTTTTCTACGCGGGTTGCTAACTAATCGATTTTCTAATCAATAAATAACGTATCGTTAATTTAAAAAAATATAATATTATTTAGCACAACTTTAGCATTTTTTTTTTTTATTCGTATAACAAGAGGTTCATTCATTTTTAACAAACCATTAACAATAAAATCTAATTACATTTATTATATTTTGAGAAAAGAGTGAAGGTACTACGTTCTTTCAATTATTATCATTATTGAGACAATAAAAAAAAAACGTGATCTGTTGAAAATTAGGACTAAAATAACATTCTTTTCAACGGTTCTTCAACTGTCATTTTTTTTTTCATTCAATTCGCGAACCAATATGTGATGTATAAGAAAAACTTTGATCATATCCTGATTTATAGTATAATATAATATATTTTTTATTATAAATATCAGAATTTATTCATTCAACAGCTGGTTTTTTTTTCCTGTATACTATATAACTGAAGTATACTCACTAATATAATAAGACGTATAGCTATAAACAACTCGCACTGTATTATAATGAACGTTTTTGCTTATAATTTATATAATTTATTTATTTATTCATATAATAATTAGTGTATTAGTCAAGTAATTGAATCACCTTTTATCTATCTCTCGTAACCATTCATTCGATCCCATTCATCATTTATCAATTTTCATATAATCATATACCTACTTATTCATCAAATAATTAATATCATGCATAATAGGCGCATAACCAGACGCATCATACACACTATGTTTTATTTATTTTATTTTTATTTATTCAATTTATTTATTTACGGTAAACAGGCAACAATTTTTTATTTCTTTTTATATTCTTCATCTGCGAATCGCGACGCTTAATTAGTTATTAATTCATTTAATTATTATTCATATATATATACGATAGTTCACAGCGTAGCTGCATTGACAGGATCAATCATTTTTTTTTTTTTTTATATATTACTCCTTTCATTTTCATTAGTTTTTATTTATTGTTTGATTAGTTGCACTAGCCTTGATTGTCGGCATAATAGAGGCTGCTGGCACAGCAGCGTAGCGTGGCGGTGGTACCGTGGAAAACTTGATTTTATCACAATCCCAGACTTACTGCGATTGAAGACAAAAAGAGCCGTTTTTTTTTCAAAATTATATTTGGAGAGATTAGGTTCGAAATTTATTATGGGTGAAGAAATCGTTTTGAAAATTTTGATTCCCTGTCCGATAGAACGGAAGGTGTCACAAAATAAATTGCAAATAGGAAGAAAATAAGCTATTCAACAATTTTGATGCATCGAAAGTGATGTAAAAAAATTATTGGAATAAATTTAATGAATGAATAATCGTGGAAAAGAGAAAAATTTAGTTTTCCATGGAAAATTTGATAAGAAAAATTTCAAATCGAATTTCATACGTAACCGATGATTGTTTTCTTTTGTCTTTAAATTCTGGAATGAATTTTAAAGGCTTCTGAAAAAAAAAACAGAATCCATAGGAAAACCTACGAAAATAAAAAATGAGTTCCGTTAAAAAAGAATTTGAAAGCTGTTCATATAAGTGAAAAGTAGCCTAAAAATGGGCAATGTAAATTTATATAAACGAGAATTGTCGAAAAGATTGTTGAATGATTTTGTTTTTATGAAAATCGTTTGAAAATGACTTCCAAATCAAATTTTATGGACTCTTTAAACGTATCTGAATAAAGTCATCATATCAGTACATTTACTGATTCTGAAAGTGATGATGAAAGTCTTGGAAAATATTTCCTCGTAATTTTTAAGTGATAATTAGGATCTTGAAAAAAAGGTTTTTTTTCAGAATTTCATACATTTTTCGTCTTCAGCATTGCCTGAGAGAGTCGAAAAATCGTTTCCACGGTCCCACAAAGGGACGTATTTTTATTTACAAACATTTTTTGGTGGTTGGGGGCAACTATCTAATTCGATCTCTACCAACAGGGTGTCAGAAAGTTTGGTAAAAAATCCTCAAATACTTGAATTGAAATTCACTCAAAAAATCACATGGAATGAAACGAAGCCATGGATGAAAACTCGTATTCTTTTTCCTCAACAGTAGCTTCAATAATCAAACTTCTATCCTCGCTCTAATTTTCACCCCCTTATCTTTCGACACCCTGTGAATAATACAGAATTAATACATAAATCGCTTCTTCATCGTTTATACATCATATACCGAAATATATCTATGTAAATAACATTATTGTACCATATACTATTCAATACCTATGTGATAATATAGGCGGGAAGAAGCTATACAACAGAATTAACGACGAGACGTGTGATCGATGGATCAAAGATCGCGATAATTAATTGATCATTCTATATTTCTCCTACTTTTTCCGCATTAATTACAACGGGTCTTGGGACGGGACGGGGGAGGGGAAGAATTTTTTTCCTTTTAGCGAATAATCATATAACATTATTATATTAATCAAGTTACGTTATTATTAATAATTATAGTGATGAGGGGGGGATGCAGCCATTATTTCATATATCTATTCTAATAATGATTATTATGGCAGATATACAACGCTGTAACAATATATTGCTCATACAAATATGATCATGAAATCTCTCGGAATAATAATTAACGATCAATAAATTAATCATTAATTATATATTTCACCATATTAGCCAGATTATATAATCGTAATATTTATATAAGATCATTTGTTTTTTGTTTGTTTGTTTTTTAATTATTATTATTCTCTCATTTGTAATTTGTTTTAATTCTTGTATATGTTTGGCTCGCTTCCCTTATTCACTTATTAATACCGCGGGCGTTTGAAACCGGAGATCTTTCGTTACATCGCAATACCAAATTTGTGTTCTCCGTTGTTTTTTTTTGTTTGTTTGTTGTATTATTCTAGGCCGGAATATAACGCCAGCGCAGTTTAGAGGAAATTAGCCTCAGGCACTAGGAGGGATCCAGGGTGAGGCACTCGGCGAGGAAGTCCTCCATGGAACGATAGGCGTGCTCGATTACCCCTGTCAGGGCGTGATCCTCGTCGGCATAACTCTGTTTGGACAGAAAATAGAAACAAAAAAATGATAAGGGTAATAAACACAGTAAAAAAAAAAATAATAATATAACACAAAGGATGGAACAAAAGTGGACCAAAAAAATCACAACAAACAGAACACACAGACAGAAGAAAACAAAAAAATAAGAAACAAAAGACGCGGCTTACAAAGGAATACAGAATACTAGAGCTATAGAAGAATATGTAGAGAGAACCACAAAAATAAACAAGGAATCCGGGATATCACAAAAATTCTCATGAATAAATGTAGATGGGATTGCAAGAAATACGAAACCTCACGGAAAAATCACAATGCAAGAACAGAAAAAAAA